>JASANN010000150.1:71051-85021 GCA_031762395.1 Calameuta pygmaea | reverse complement strand
GCAGGCCAGCCGCCGCTGCACTCGGCGAAGAACCGACTTGCAGCGCGGACTGGCCGCCAGGTCATCTGCCCACACAGGAGCTCCATACAGAGCTATGGACCGGACCACGCCCAGATACAGACGGCGGACCTTCTCGCTAGGGCCACCCAGGTTGGGTAAGAGACGACACAGGCTGTTCGCCGTCTTCTCCAACCTGGGGAAACGAGCAGAGACCTAGCCTGACCTGACCTGAAGTAGCCTGACCTGACCTGACCTAGCCTGACCTAACCTGACCTAGCCTAAAAGTGGCTGCGAGGCGAAGTACTCCTCCGTAGTCGAAAACTCATCTTCTACTTTGTAAACGATTTTTTTTTTAGAACTTCTGCCACTGAAAAACCTCTAGACATGAATGAATTCACGTTCTAGTGCTCCGGCACCTCACGCTACCTAAACAATAATAAAGACGATAGCTGAGCTTCTATTTTTGACATAAATAGTATTTCCATATTTGTCAGAACCACCTTTAATGTATTCCTGGATTCTAATAACATTACAATCATAATTTCAGGTAGTTTTTTTGCTTTCCATTTCACAACCACCAACATTTGCGAATCCCTTTAGTCCGGGTTGTTAAAACACGAAGAAACGTTCCTCTATTTAGCTTTTCCTAGATGATCGACGTTTAACTAAGTCAATCATCCATCTATGTCTAGCTGTAAATCTTTGTTTTCCTTCTCCGATAACTACCATCGTCATTGCATTTAATTACCGTCTGTCGATGATAATTACGATATTCGTTTACCGACCACCCAAACATACATATTACCATAACCGAGAACTCCGGTTTACTATAAACTTCGATAAAAGTTAGTTACCATTTGCGATGACCATGCGTCGGTATCTTACCAACCGGCGAATAACTACCTACCATGAATATAATTAGCAGCGCCGTCAACTAGCGTATTCTTGAGGATAGAGCGGGTCGGCCAATGTTCTATTAACCAATCATTAAGCGACTCACCAATTGTTTATTGTGTTATAACGAAATACCTATGTATTTGCACATATTAAGCCTTACGTAAAACAAATCAAACATTCTACAATAATTTCTTGATTTAAAAGAACAAACACAATGTAATTTCTCCGGCTTTCGGTGAAACGCCCTTCTCCTCCTCGTCTTCCTACCATGTATTAGTTCACAATTACGCCTGTGAACTAAAGACACTTCAATATTTCGATTCATTATCAGTGGAGGATAATAAGAATCAATTATCGGTTACCGAAACTCGTTTACTTACCATACGTGATATTGGATAACTAAATCTATCATTATCACCGTCGGGCGACTCGAACTCCATCGAGTGCGCGTGGCAACGACCGAGCGTAGATAGCATACCGACCGAACGTACTAACGACACATATCGCTTTCGATAAAACCCTTGGACGCCACCTGTAAACAAAATAAGAATATGTAAAGAAATGCCATTGGCCAATTAGGAATAAACCAAGCTTTGTTATGTATCGAGGTAACCACATAGCTATGTAATCACCCATGTAAAAAACATTCGAAATCTTCTGAAAGCTTTTCCACCGACAATGGTGAAAAAACAAATGGGAACCACAAGGCTCCCCGGACAACCCCAAAATGCATATTAAAACAGTGTATTAAAACGATGATCACAAAATCCTACTCCTGGTCTCACCGCTACGATTTAGCGCCATATTTTTAGTATTGCCTAAAACTGTAACGTTCCACATCTTCCTACTCATCTCTGCAAGACATAATCTGAAATCAATTAGTGCCCACTAATTATGTGTGATTCCTCACCGATGGCGCTGCGATCGGTCCCTCTGCCGTTAAGGAAACTCATACCATAAATTCCCCAAGGATAAACTAAAGTCATTGTCGTATTGCAAAGGCTGAACATCCAAGAGCCAATTAGCCTAATTAGTTAAAGTATACATATATATCAACTAATTTCTTTTTATAAAACGTTCACTCCTTCGACTACCCATAAAAAATTGAAGACTTTATTATTTCACGTGACTATATCGTCGTTCCACCTCGTCCCCTGCTTTTGCCCTTGATACTTCATATTCCTCGTCTTTTACCAAGAGCTTCGAGAATTTTTAAGAAAATGAAATTGTTAATTCCTCATTGGTTTCCTGCGAAGGATATTATCATGTCAATAATCTAACTCGTATTGTGTAACAAAGCATTGTTCGAATCCGTTGCGATATCCTGCTCTTACTCTTCCATTTCCTGCTCTACTCTCATCCCTCTTACCAACCAGAAATTCGTCCTGGAACTAAAGATGAATTCACACGTAAGGTCGTATATTCCATATTTCCAGGATCCCACAGTACAGATAGGTGCATGCGCGTTGCAACGCAACCTGAATCGAAACCTGCCGCCGGGATTTTAGCTAGGAAATTTAGGTACCTTAGTTCTCGCCCAGCCCGCAACGCGCCGCCACCGTACCTCATATCCCGTAAGTACTAACAGCTCGTGCTTCTGCGGAATTAATAGCGTAGACGTACGATTGGAGAAATTGCTGTTACGAAATTGTAATGCACTTTTAATGACAATGCAATCTAATTCAATGCATGCTGCATAACTTTTCGAAATTTAAACAATTGCACTCGCTTCTGTTAAGACTCTTCGAACACAGCGTAACACTTGTTGAATGCAATCTTATGCACTCTGAGACTCAATATTCGTCTTTTTTTTTATTTATAGCGTAATCATAAGCACAGTTATTTGTATAATTTTTTCTCATTCAATTTCACTTTCAATTCGCAACTTATTATTGTCTTATTCGTGAATGAAAAAAAATGTTATTTAACCAAACATTTGAAGTATGCTATTTGTAAGCTTTCGTGGTAACTACTTTAATGGTACTTCATAATTTTTTAAGATTACACATTTTAAGGTTTCTACGAGCATTTAATGAAGGGTGAAAAATGAACTTTATACCATTCACGTGTGAATATCTGATTGTGGTTTCTTCTTAACGATTCTACTTAATGAGTTATTCAAAAGTCATTAATGACGCTCGACCTTTCTCACTGAACAGTCATGTATCATTCGTAAAAGGAAATCAAAGAAAAATTAATTCAAATACCAGGTGCTCGTAAATCTTCGCTTCCAGCTGGATTTTCGTACATCCAAATAATGTGGACCAGCGACATTTTTTTGTTCCGAATTCAATAGGACTTACGATAATCCTCAAAGCAGCTCATTCTTACAACATTTATCATGCAACGCGACAAGTTAATTACAATGCAAATACCAAATACCTTAAACGCATTCGAAATACTTAAAAGCTTGGAAAACTTGCAGCAAACAGAGTCCTAAGTATAATCCTGGGATATATTTTATTCGTTCAAATAAATGTTCAATTTTCTTGTTACATTCGATTTGTTAAAAGAAATATTCCTTCCAGAAACAAGCCTTAGCCTTGGGTCTTTAGTATCTCTTTAGAGAAAGACAAAAATGCTCCTTCGCTTTAGCGCGAGACCGAAAGGTCGTTTATCCCGAGGTGCGAAAATGTCTTTGACGTAAATTTAAAATCCTATCTTTCCCTAAGGGGTCTCGGAGTTCTCGAAGGAGCCTATAAAAGCGTCCTTCATTAATTGGGCTGGGGCGTCCCGTCGCAAAAAAAAGTTTCACCCCGGGCATTTTAATGAACCCGAAACACTTTGGCTTTCTCCAGCCCCTAAAGGTTGTTTACACACTGTCTGTATCAGCTAACTTTTTTTTTTCTTTTATTCATCCCTGGTTTTATCTATGGTATCCCCCCCCCCTCTCTCTCTCTCTCTCTCTCTCTCTCTTTCTTTTATATGCGGCTATTTTTTTAGGATCTCAACTATACGAAACCAAATGGATTATTGATCCGACCTGTATTATTGGCGATGAAGGTTGGATCGATACAGTCAAGGCTAAAAAATGTTAATCTGTCAATTCATTAGTTTCTGCGTCATAACTGCATTCATCAATTTTAAGTTAGCTCTTGGTCATTCGCAACTATTGTTATCGATTGAAACTAGTCTTCAATTACTTTATTGTAGCCAGCTTCAGGTTGTACAACAGTTCTGAATAGTACTGTATGTATCAATATTATAGGTTAGTTTCATTTTTTTACATTCCTTTTACCTCGTTATTGATTGACATACATTTTTTGGCGTTCAACAAGCGTTTTTAAATTATAACTTAAAAAGTTGATCCTTTTTAAAAGGTACTCTACGTAAAACTCATATATCGACATGGGATACTATTTTTATATATTTTTCATATGTGATTCACGTAGACTGTTATCCCTTAGTACTTTGGTGTCTTCCATGACATCAGATTTTGATTTGACTGTACGTGCCAAGTCCCTGTCAATTATTCTCGGCGTTTTGACAAACCTCGAAAAACATGATCTTAATAAATGTTCAACATAAGAAAATTGTTTTGCCAATTGGCATGACCACCGCATAAATGACAGCTCGTATCACAGCAGTTCCACTTTCGTTTATCCCTATTTCTCTTTTCATTCCCAGAGAAAAATATCCTCATCTTTTCCACCGGTTTGCGTCCACTCTTGGCAGATTAGACTATCATTCGCTATACATTCGCGCAGATGAGATCCTCTCATTCTTATGATGTATCTGTCTATCTGCAAAAGCGATGTCGACGAACACGTAGGTATGGAGTTGTTGCAGTTGTCAATATTCCTTTCCTCTCCTCGCTTTATTCCTTCCCTCAGTAAAAAAATCCATGTGATTTTTTATCCAAGTTTCGAATGTGTCGCTACATTCGGATTGTGAATGGCTGTCGGTGTCGTCAGTAAAAGAGCCTGATAATATATATATATACACGTACAGTGTATAATGGCGGATCATAATTATTCGAAATCGTAGTGGCTAGCCTTGCCTTGGAGCTGTTCCTATTCCAGTGTTCCTACCGAATCGAGGAATTCCCTAGCGGCACGATTCGCGATCCTTAAGGATCCTTAGAGATCCTTCAGAATCCTTATAGGTTTCCTTGGAAACGAACGCCTCTAAATCTTCTCAGGGAGTGTCCTCCCTCCTTCCTTTCCTTATTCCCTTATTCCTCTATCCCCAATGGGAAAGACACATGCGTCAGCTCCCAGAGGACGCAGACCGTCGCCGGTTCAAGTCCTCGGGATGCCGATAGTCCGTCCCGGCGGTTGGGCACCCCTTGCGCGCGGGATTTAACTCAACTCAAGTCAATTTTATAGACTTTTTTTGGTAACAGTTCATGAGTCCTTGAGTCGGGAAACATTGCCATTGATACATGCACGAAGCGGACAATGGATCTCCAGTATTGCAAAGCAATTAAATATTTAACGAGTAACGAAAAACTGTTAGATTTCGTAGGGCGATGTAAATTGTGCGAGAACAATTTGTGATGAGCGCAGGCTTACAATTTCCGGAAGCCAGTGCAGCCGGATATTCGTGAACCAGGATGGGAGGTGAATGGAGGGCCGGAGAGTATGGAGTATAGAAAGCGTGGGATTGGAGAATGACGAATTCTCTCAGGCGAAAAGGCACGGGTTCTAGAAGAAAAAGAATGACATATGTTATGTATATGTGCATAAAATAAAGTTCTTTCAATAAATTAGAGACCCCCAAATTAATCACTTGATTAATTATAATTGGCTGTTCTTCAATGAATCGATATCTTAGATATTGATAATTATGCAAATATCGTTTGGTTATATAATTATTACGCAATTTATTTATATTTTATTTATTATCATTCTTATTTTCAATTCCCATATTTTCATCTTTGCCCTTTGTGGCCTGTATGTCCCCGCGATGGATTAATTCTACCCTTATTTTTATCTCTTTCTGTCTCTCTGTGCATTTTGAAATTGTTTAATCAAGGGCGATTTTGTTTTTAATGTTGTATTACACCTAAACACGTAAACACCTAAACACCTGAAGACCTAAAAATTAATTAAATTTTAACGTAACCAACTGCACTCGGCGGCTCTTTGCTCTACAGTAGACTAACGGAAAATTGTTGCTTCAGCAAAGTTTTTCGACGCGTCTCGAATTTACGGGAAAAAGGTATTTCCCTCTGCCCCGGCTGGCCCGTTTTCCCATTTCAATTCTCCTGGGATTCCTACTCGTAAAATTATCGCTCTTGTTTTTCTTTATTCTCGCATTCTGATTGTTTCCTTTTTTTCTGCTTTCTTCCTTATCTCGCCAATTATTGTTGCACTGCGTTCCCATAAATTTGCGACGACTACATCGTTTCCTCAGAGATTTCTATTTCTTAAGCTTCCCTCAAATTTTAATCTCGTGCATAAATCCGAAAATAAAAATATTTGTCAAAAATTGAATAAGACTACTTACAATTCGATCAGTATATCAATAGGTTACAGTTACTCTCTAATATTTCACTCTGATATTCCACTCTCTTATTGTTGCAGAAAATTGGCATCAGCCCCCCGGAAATGTTATTGGAAAATCAAGAAATCACAAAGAAATTTTCGTCATACGGTCACGCGATTATGTAAGATCTTTTCCTTTCTCGTATCTCCTATCACGTTACCCAATCAACGATCAATTCCGGTGACTTTACTGATTTTGGATCATAGATCATAATCACTTAGATAGATGGGCACCGTGGTGTGTCTGCCTACGGCAAGGATTTGTCTAGGTTCCGATTGTTTACCAGCAGAGTCACCGGGTGAGCTGACGACCATTCTACCCGATCAGCAAAGACCTTCGTACGGTAAGTAATAACACTAATAACCTAACAACCATGAAAATTGACAATGAATACAGTTTACCCAAATTGACATCCCTTTGTTCTCGTCTACTCAAAATCGCATGTAATCCCAGTGTTCGCAATGAAACTTTAACCCATAATCCGTATATCCGAGCACTGTACGTGCCAATTGCACGGAAACGTCATGCCGCATACATATAGAACGAGAAAGGGTCACCGTCAATCCAGACGCAGGAGTAATGCGCAGAGTCTAGAAAATGTTTCTATGCGCATGCGACTGAAATGCGTTAGTGCAGTCACATAAAGAAAGACCATACTATTAGCAATCGCATTGTCAACTTTGATCTTTGTATAATAATTTTAGCAATGATAAAATAGGCGAGTTCTCGTATGAAATTCAGGGTAAATAAAATCTCAACCGGATTTTCATTTTAAAGATGAATAGCAATATGAATTTAGAATAGATTTTTCTTCAAACAAATACAAAGTTCATAGTCTTACCACTAGTTGTTATAAGACCATGAAAGGTGTACCATGAAGATTTTTATGAGGCAGAAGCTTCCACGTGAAAGTAGTACACGTTGACTGTGCTTTTTCATTGTTCATGACGACCCTAGGACAATATGAGATGCTTCAGTCTTCTTCTCTCTATCAGCGTTTACAGCTCGCAGCACAGCGACTGTAGGTTCAATCCGCATCGTAAAAGTGTCGCGCGTAGAACGACCGTAGTGCGTCGGTGTCGCGGGAAATTAAAATTAACATTGGAAGCCTTGACGCGGCCTTTATACACGGGGCGGTATTTTAACGCAAAAGACAATTTTATGCGAACTCGTAAAATTTGAGTTGAAATTGCCTTGGAAGTCCTGTGAGGTCCCGAGTCTCATTCATCGAGAACTTGCTTTGATTTCGGCGGTGTCAGCTGAGTCAGTTGGCAGAACGGTCTGCGCATGCGCACGAGCGTAACGTGGAAAGACGCGCGGCAGAACTCTACAGAGACAAGATGGCTGCCCACTTTCTTTGCTCGTACCGTCATCTCGTGCCTTTTCATCATTATTTACGTAGTACATATTGTATTGTATACATAGTATATCGCTTCCGCTGTGCCATTTTTGTCCTTCATTTATTATCGCCGCGTCTTTACGTCGTGCCGTATTTCGGAACTTGACAATGGCTTGCTTTTCTTGCGTATTTTACAGTCCATCGGTGGATGTGATAAAAGGTGGATTTGTTATCAGACGAGATCACCCAAGAGTAGCTTAAACGAAAGTGGCGGGCGAGGAATGTCTTTCTTTTTTTCTTGTAGATTTACTTTTCTATTCTTCGGCGCTCTCTCTCTCTCTCGTTTTACTTTTCCTTTACGATTTGCTTCGTGTCGCGATCCCGTGTGATACTACGTAGTGTAGGAGAATTTTAACCCAGAAATGGTCTCGCGATTTTTATCTCCATCCGAAAAGCTTTGAGTTAAGGTGTGTGATAAGGTGTAAGATACCCTTAGGTGCATACTACACCGTGTTAACTGCGCTCGGGACTGCTTGGCGTTCTTGTATGTTTAAAATGATGAATAAGAGGGTTGTACGAATTTTTTTAACGAAGTACAAACATTTTCTCATGTTCCATATTTTTACAGGTTAAGGATTAGTCGGGAGTATTTATTTCAAGGTTTTCCATTACGCCATAATATTATAACAATTCATGGTTGGTACTGATCATACAATTTTATTCGTAATGAGAAAACGTTAGGCAACGCTAAAACAAACAGTTTCTAGTTTTACCTAGTCTCTTTTTATATATTTTTTTTTGCAAAGAATGACTAGATTTTAAATGAAAAACAAAAATTATTCTTTTCACGTACATTTTAATAATGAACTCTGGCTACAGTTTGTATAAAGTCCATTTAGTCGTTTCTGAGGAAGAAAGTAAAGACTTAATTAGGAAAATTAATTGAATTTTACCAGAGCTTCCGTGAATCGGGACGATGAATTGATTTTTGATTGGATAACGAGGAACCGACTGCATTGCACTGCTCGGTGCTCAGAGAGAAAAAAGGCGTCTCGCCGTCGGACGACCGTCTTATCCGAACGGAATTACTGGCCACAGAAGATTCCACGAAAAAAGATGTCATTCAGGCCTCGCTTAGACGTTACTCCGCTTACTTGCTTTTTTTCTTCGATCCTTAATGCTCGTCTTTTTCTTAATTATTTACTTAATTTGTTAATAATATTAAACCCTATATAAGAATAACAATAACGAAGGTGCTATATACTTGGGATTCATCATATCATAAAAAAGAGTGACTAGTTTTCCACAACCACCAATCGTAACCCAACAACAAACTGTCTTACAACGTTACCCAGGATCTCAAATAATTATCAGGAGATAATACGAAGAGGCTATCGATAACGAGAAAAACAGTTTCAAAAGTATGAAGTTTCAGGTTTCATGATCAAGATCCTACGTCACTTTGAAACTGTGCTTAGGCAAACTCTGCTGGAAGATTAATCAAATTTGGCGTCGATCTTCTCTCAAGCTGACAGCAGCTTACAGCTAAAGAACCCAATGCAGAGCCATGCCTATCACAGCGTAGCCTGACGGTTCTTAATATTGAAAAAAATTACTTGAAAATCGCTAGGCTAGTCGCAAAATTACTAACTACTAGTTGCCCCCCCCCCCCTCTTCACCCTCTCATAAATTCGCCTGAAAGCAGCTGAAACTCAATGGTCCTCTATCCCCTTGAGAAGAATCCTCTTGCATGCCGCATTATTTAACACAATTACTAAGAATCTGCTAATTCGTTAACGCACAGAAATATCCACCTGTAAATAACCAGCTTAAGTTAATTAAATGTACACACCTGTATATATGCGTATACATATTACAAAATTCCAAAAATTGGAATTCATTTGAAACTACAATTCTTAGCGAACCCTTCATTGAAATTATCCTGGAACGTGTTAAAGACATTTTTTTTATTCCTTGTAAACTTCATTATTCTTAGACCCAATCCAATCGGTTCGAATATTATCGTTGTATTCCTCAATATTTTTGTTCCTCCAATTATTTACTTCTGCTCAATACTCAAATTGATATATATCTATATATGCATACAGAAGAACGCAGGATAGATTAGCAGGGATCTTGTAATACGGTTTATCGGAATAATGGATTTGCAAGCGATTCCACCAGCTGTCCTATTATTCCTGTTATCGTGGGAATGTCCAGGAACTCCAGCTCCTCGAGGATTCTAATAATCCTCGCGGGATGACGCTGGAGTATAGAACGCGGGGGAGAGGGGGGGAGAGACAGAAAGAGGGTTGTAAGTCGGTAGGTAGGTATATTCCTGAAAGGTATTCGGTAATAGAATGACAGGAATCTCCAATATGAGGCAGAATAATGAATAATTCTTATGGGATGTGCACTTTTTGCCTTCTTCACGCTGTTGCCCTCCTTCTACGCCTTACAATATTATCCGACTATGCACATATGTACACACATATACACATATTTATTATTATATCTCATCGACGCATCTATCGTGCATTGGGTGCAGCATTGGATCGAGAATCACTAAAATAGAACGCCCTGAAGGATCTTGCGACGTACCAGGAGTGATTTATGAAACGAGGCAATTTTTCATTGGGGATGTACAGGGTGGTCGAAATAAAGATATATTATCGGAGTCTGGCAAGTACACTTTCGTTAGGCGATACTTTAGTAATTAGTAGGTTACTATCTCGTCATTGGTCAATCTCTACTAGGATTGCTTGGGTTGGATTGATTTGCGCGTGAGGCCCTTGCCCCCCCCCCCCCCCCTTACCCACCACTCCCTCGCTATGGAATCTTTTGGAGACTCCTGGGATCCTCTTAAGTGAGGGCAATCTTTTAGCCAGCGAAGTGATGGATGAGAGAGCTTTCTACGAGAGGGGCCACGGGATAGGAGATTGCGCTTTAAGGAATGAAGTGACTCGCCGAGGAAGAGAAACAGAAGGAACCGGAGAAAGAGAGAAAAAGAGAGAGAGAGAGAGAAGAGGAGAGGGGTCAGCGGACTTAAAGAAAGAAAGAGAGTATGGTATCAGAGTATATGACATAACGGTATGTGACAGTCAGATAGGTAGATAGATGTGTTTTATTTGTACCTTAGGACTTTCGTCCCCCGAAGACATACAGATTCTATAAATTTCCACAATATTTTCACGGAGTGCGTTAAGTGGTCTAATCAGAATTAGTTGCACTTCCAGACTAGTGGTACCTATTTCTTATTTAGTCGATCCAATCATGCAGAAATAAAATCGTGTGAGCGAGCTTGGAAAAGTGGTCTAGGACAAGTAACTCCACAGGGCAGTGGGCATGCGTGCGAACGATTTCAGCGAAAAAAACAAAAAAGTATGGTCTTGGAGAAGATGATCGGAAGCTTGTTGAATGTTGGTGAAAAGGGACGCCCGGTATAACTCTGGATGTCCTGAAGTAATTTCTGTAAAAACTTATCCCTGGCCGGGGGTATGCGCAGTCATGCGCAGTATGCGCATTGTTGGAGAACTGGTCCAAAGTGCCAACCTTACGCAACAACGTGCCCAAGGGTCTGTTGAGACCTGCCTCTTTGTCAATGACCATAGAAAAAATCCACAAGAACGCGTCTCGATGCGCCGGTTTCTCCGGCTGTCATCGAAATTCGTAACTGGATTTATTCGTCTTTCAGCCGGGTCTATGACCTTCTTTCTGAACCTTTCCTCAGGTTCTGCACTTGGATCCAACTTTTGATCCTTTTGGACCCTCTGTTACCCACCCTCTTGCTCATTCTCCTCTTTGCACTGCATTCTCGATCCTCTGCCTCCGTCCCTTTGGACCTCACTGTCTCGCTTTACAACCTAGCGCAAATTGACTGATTGTCAGTTTACCCACGAGTAATGGCGGTTGACGTAGGCAGTGACTTTACCGGCAACGCATCCAAGGCGTTACTAGACGCTCGGAGTTAATTTATGCAATGCAGGTTGTGCATCTGTAACGTCATCGCACTTTGCCAGATATTTCCAAGTGGCTGTGAAATCGTCGTTTCGGTTTTGGTCGCAAGCGGCTGATCTCGTGTCCTTTCGGTGCTCGAGTCACTTCAATCGCATGACATACATATGAAGTAGGGGGCAAGGGTCACGGGGAGAGGAAGGGGTGCCGTGCCGGGCGTTATTTGAAATGCAGATAGTGCTTTAAGCTTCGTCAGGGGAAAGACAATGGCGCTGGATTTTAGTTTAAAGGCTATTTCGAATGGTCTCGTGGTCTTTAGTGCGATTTATATTAGTCGTATAATCTTATATGGTTATTATGGATTATTCTATTTACGATTTCGCTTTAATGGATAGACGCCATAGTGGATTACGTTTGCTAGACTGTTATCTTGATACGAGACTGGTTTTGGGGGATTGGGGAAATTTTGATCATTTTTTAAAATTAAAATTTACCTTTTTTTATCGCACGATGGAATTTCGGGGATGCCTTTTTGGGTATATTAGCTTTTACCCTATATTTTACGCAATGGTGGATCTTTAGTATGCACGTATATCGTCGATAGTCCTTTCCCTTTGGATGGAAACCATTCTGTGAAAAGAAGAATTTTTTTTATCGATAAATGATAGAAGTGGGATTTCTATACGAACCAATAATAGGTCCTGAAGGCGTCGTTGAAGTTCTTATATATTATATATACACACATATATATATATATATATATATATGTATATTTGCACTGCACGTTCTTATATTACGTTCGACTTTATTGGCTTTTGAAAATGCTCACAGCTTCGTTATTAAGCTCTCGATGAATTATTAATTTCCGATAGTCGTGATAGAATTCAATTAAAGTACGAATGCTCGCTTGGTGTCTATCGTTAATAGCCCTAGTAGCACTTTTGGATGAGAAAAAAGTGATGATCGCGAATCTGGAGCGTCGAGACGCTTTCATACTGTATGAACCGACGTCGCGACGCATCTTGTTTACTACCTGCGAGTAAATTTTTCGTGGTAATCCTGATGGATTTTATTGATTTTTTTTCATTGATATTTTCAATATTTTATTACTATGAATAAACGACTTAAACACCCTGGATATTATTTTTGGATTCGACGGAAACGATAATTGGCTTCAATAGGGGACCAGTGAGAATCGTTTGTTCCCATTGTTATGTTATCAGACGATCTCCAGATTGGCTAATAAAGTCAGTTTTCATTTGATACTGACTTTGTGCGAGGAGTTTCTCGTGCATAGATTCCGCCGCTGTTTCCATTGTTTTAAACAATAGAAACAAATTGAATTAAGGTCGCGATTCAGCCGGCGAGACAGATTTGCAATGTATATGCGAACGCCAGAAGCTTTTTGCATCGGCACAATTTCCGCGTCCGCAATGGTAAAACGTACGGGATTTCCAGTTGGCTGTACCCAGTTATGCAGTAGAAAAAAATGTCATTATCCATAGAGAACGTGATTGTGCGAATAATTTACATTTTTTTTTTAATTTTTCTTCCTGCTATACAGGGAACAGCGCGCAATACGTATTATCGCGAAAGAATTATGTTTAGTTAAAATTAACCAAGATTGATGTAAAAACACAATTTTTGCAATATTTCGTTTATTTTATATCTTACACTTTAACGTGAGTGGAACTGCACTGTGATATCCTAAAGAACATTTTAATGAGCTCCCCCACATTTACTTACCATACTTTTGATGAAATATAGGAATTCATAGTTTTACAAAAATTTGTCACACCCTGTATATACCTGAATTCATGCATTATAAAATGCACGTGCACAAGTGAGTCGTTCCTGCTTGCATCTCCAGCCTGTAGTATCTCCTAAGTCCTTCGCGTTGCTGTAATTAACGGTAGGAGGTCAAGTGCTATACTTTTAACGAGATCTACCGCGCATGCGCAGAAGACTTGGCAGCAAGTCATTCGAAAAGCAAGAGGCAAGAAGGACGAAAATTTCTTATAGAAGAAAATACAAGGGCGCCGTTACGATATGATTCGCCGAATTTGAAGAAATTGTAAAAACTTTATTGAACTGTAATTTTCATTGATCGTTATTAAATAATAAATTATTTTTACCTTATCAATAAATTACTATATCTCTTAAGAGCTATCCGACGCTTGATCTTGCGGTTCACATAAACCGGAAGGGCTGACCTCCGGCACTGAGTCACAATTAGCTCGTTGCAGCTTTCTATCGCAAGCCACTTAAGCTTCTCATTTTCGGGGGGGGG
>JASANN010000150.1:53741-71041 GCA_031762395.1 Calameuta pygmaea | reverse complement strand
CAAGCCACTTCAGCTTATAATTTTCACCCCCCCCCCCCCCCACCGGTTAACTATTAAACCCCTACATCTGGCGGCGTACACCTTGCAGGCAAACAGGATGTCATGGATTCCCTTTAATTAAACAAGATGCGAAAAATCTGCCAAGTATATACTTTCATGTCAAGACTTTTTAACCAAATTTTTTTAAATTTAAAAATCTTTAATTATTCAAGTATATGTATAGAGGGTATACATATGTAATTGATCCGGAGTAATGACGTCAACGAACGAGCTATGTATATTAAATCCATTAAAACTTAAAAAAAATATAGTTTATAAAATTTTTTCGGTAAAAATTTTTTTCCGTATAAAAAAATTACGTACAAGCGGAACAAAACTTTACGAGAAAATTTGCCCCACTAATTATGCGTGACGCAAAAGTTAGGGGTACCACTTGAGGGTTCGTGTATGCGCTAAGTGGTCGCATGGGATCGTGTCGACTTTTGAAAAAGTAAAAAAAGAAAGAAGAGTTGCTCGTTAAACAAGCTTCGTATTTTATATATGTATGGTCAAGAGTTCCAGAGAGTTAGCGTCCGTTAACCTTAAAGTGAGGAGCAAAGGATAATTTCGGAGAAAACGCCGAGCCAATTTTGCTCTACGGTGAAACAAGATTTTGAGTCGCGCGAGCAAAGGCGAACGTTTGAAAGAACGTTCGTGCAGCGCGCGCGCGAGAGTCTTTTCGACTCCCCCTTGAGTAATTCTGTTGTCCCACGTAGTAAGCTAACCTAACCTGTAAGAACCTATGAGAAACTTGCTCGAGTATCTCTCGACTGAAATCTACACGGCGTGCTTTATTTTACGTTCCCAAAGAAAATGGAAATAAAAACAACCATAAGATCTCGCTAACAAAATTAATCTTTACTATTTTTCTTTTTTCCCCCCCCCCCAATTTCATATTTCTCCTCAGACTTACCGGAAGTGCCAAGTCCAACTTCAGATGACTCGAAAGACTCACGAGGAGGATGCTGGTAATTTCTTACCAGCTACCACGTACACACCTGTAGGTTCATTACCGCGCAGTATTTTTTCAAATAAATTTAATTAAAAGAAGATACACTCCGGTGATCGGCTGACGGTGGTTCCTTGATGCTCAAGCAGAGACACTACCTGTGATGGGCTAAAAAAAGGTCGAACAAAAATAATACCTACTTGTTTCCTATTTCTGTCTTCAATTCTTTTTTCGATGACATTTATTCCAATGCTTTCTCGACGGGTATATGATGTAGTCATAGAAAACATTCCGAGTTCCTTTTATGGAGATAATACCTTCTTATCAGACATAATTCTTAGGAATTACTTCAAGTACAGCAAGAATCAATTCACGAGGTAGATACAAGTATCAAGCAGTAAGTATATGTAGACGTCAAATAAATAATGATAATATAAAATCAAAGTATTAAGTAGAAAGTTGAGTAATCAAAACTCGTACTAAAATAATTTTATTGAACTTTTTTTTTCCCGACAATAATTTCAATCTGATCCAGTCAACTTGTTCATTATGAAAAAGTTTCAAAGGTCGCATAATGGGGACTTGACATTATAGTTAGGTTAGGTTAGAGTTAGGTTAGGTTAGGTCGCTCCCATAAGTAATAGTAAAAATATCTGGGTGAATTAAGTGGCTCCGCCGATCCTTTGCAATGGCCTTAAAAAGACCTAAGAACGAAAGACGCAAGAGAGGGAGAACGTTTCCTTTTCAATTCGATGCTTCGCAGAGTCTTTGTCACGCATCGTTAGGCCCGCCTGTTGCGGTTAGATAAATCCTCAGCCTCGTGGGCCAATTTTAAATTCAATCATAGCGAGGCTCACGCTCGATTTTCCACTAAGGAGGGAGATCATATGAAATTTGAGAAAACGTTCGAGGTCCTTGTCCTTAGCCTTAATTCAGGCTTAAGGTACAGTTTAGGAACCTGAATAATACGATAAATCTACTTGAACCAGGAAAAACTGCTTTGGATGCTTTGCACGTCTCAGTGGATATTTATTTCGTTTTTACTTGAGCTTACGACTATGTGGCTATATGGATGTTTCCGTAGGAAAAGCTCGAGATTGTAGATGGATTATTTTTTTTTCTTCTCTTTCTCTTCATTGCAAAAAGTGACCATAGTCTAACTGCTGAGAGACTGGATGTCTAAGTTATTCATGGCAATTTGAAGCTGTATCATTATCGAAGGAGACATTTTGTAGTTGATTTCATTTTTTTTTTATAATTCTCCTTTCGCGATTTTGACGGATAATAAATATTTTTAATGGGATCGGTGAAAAATATTTACGAGTGTCGCCGCTTGGGATCATTTTTTATTTTAACATTGCCATCGAAAATGTTATTCAGTAAGAGTTAACGCTTCTACGGTGAATTTGGTCAGGGTGTGAATAAATATTTTTGCAACTTTTCGGTTTTCAAATATTTTTCATAAATATTTTAGTTAATCTGTTTTTTAATTGCCCCGACATGTGAGATATTTTGCAATCGTGTGATACGCGATATTTTATGTGAAAAAATACTAAAATCGTGGATCTGCTTGTAACCGAGTTCTCGATCGCTACGCTTCCATGGAAACTGGAAAAGTATTCCTTGTGATTCGCGGACTCGAATAAACGATGCAAACATTTTTTACACGATTGTGCTGCTTGCTCGAACAATAATATTTCATGTGGAGTCATGTTTCGAGTAATTAAGTTTAAATGGCGTTCATGACCGTAACATCCGAAATGGCATTATAATAATTGAATAAAAATATAAATAGAAATTCTTTCGTTTACAATGTCGCCTCTGTAATAGAAATATATGAAAATGACGAAAATTAATTTAAATCGTATCGAACTTTTGCCAAATGTCAACAGAGAGCGCATCGAGGTTGGAGAAAATTTTGTATTTGAGTACTTAAAGCATCAATGACAAAAGAAAATTCTTACAGCAGGATTTTCTTTGGAAAGAGCTTGCCGTAGGCGATTAAAATGGACTTTACAAAGTAGAATTACACGAAGAAGACAAATAGAAACGAAATAAACGAAAACGTGTCAAAGGACGAGAACGAACAAAAATGGATAAAGGCAGACCAAGTTTCATCGTGAGTATTTTTATGTTCGGCAATACAGCGCAAATGTAAAATCGATGTAAGACGCCATCATGAAAAGTTCAAATGTCACTCAGCCTCTAGATACTTGCAGTTCGGAACTTTGTCAAATAACGAAATATCTGTCGTAGAGAAAGTTTCGGAGAGATCATTATTGACCTCCAGAAAGGAACCTTTGAAAACCGAAGATCTGCCACCACAAACTTGGCACGATTCGCAAATCCGATCCATTTGCCAGCCGGTCAGAACTTTATTGGCAAATAACTTTTCGTTGAATACAGTAATAATTCTCGTAACATTATACCACACAACATACCCACGCACAATGTCGTATCCTAGCGACATTAAACGTAAAAAAGGAGAAATGATAAAGAAAACTGTTTGAAACAACATCACTGTCAAACGTAGCCATTTTTTAGTCACTCTCAAAACAATGAGCCTGACACGTATTAATCGTTAACTACGCATGCGCGGTATCACGAAACTCGCCAATTTCATGTTTAGCCTTCCTGTCCAATTTGTGTCTACGTATAGTTTCCATGAACTCAAAAAAAACCTATTCGCTAATTATCACTTAATACCTATTCGTTAAATTCATTTGAATTAACACCTCGCTGACCCGTC
The DNA here is from genome assembly GCA_031762395.1 of Calameuta pygmaea. Lineage (NCBI taxonomy): Eukaryota > Metazoa > Arthropoda > Insecta > Hymenoptera > Cephidae > Calameuta > Calameuta pygmaea. The sequence goes on along the minus strand of JASANN010000150.1, from coordinate 67,304 downwards.
ACCATTATACTTCTTGCTCTCTCGTGTTGCCATGGCCGAGCGTTGCCGACCGATTACGCGTATCACTCGCGTTGCTGCAAGTCTTGATTAACAGCAGACCTATGTAAACTCCTCTACCTCTCAATTGCTCTATTCCTCGTAAGACAGCCTGAAAATCCAGCGCCGCAGATTGAGATCCCAGAGACACCTCGCCTTGTAAAGTCGCCTTGTAAAGTCGCCTTGTAAAGTCGCCTTGTAAAGCCTCCTAAATTCGAATCTGTGCAGTTAAGGGTTAACAAGCCGATGGAAAAGTTTCACTTTAGATACATTCACTTGAAATACTCACGAACATATATTTTCATGACGAGCCAGGAAAAAGAAATTTCGTAAACTATCGTAAACTCAATAGGCAATTTTTAATAGACGTGCACAATCAAGAAAGGTTTACTACGGTAAGATGACGATTTCCAAAGTTGATTCAATGTGAACGATCCTTAACCTTAAACGTGTTTAGCGTTTATTGACAAGCTCGATAAGACAGTACGCAACACAATGGACAAACACTGTATGCACAACGAAGAGACACAGAGACGTTATTGTATGTACAAAGGGCACCGGGCTACCACTAAACGTCAGCAGCACGATTAAGACAAAGGAATTTCGAAAACGTGAGGTGACAGGCCCCGAGCACTACCGAGCACTACCGAGCACTACCGAGCACTACCGGGCACTACCGGGCACTACGCATAACTATTACGGAACGTCCGAAGCAGACATAGCTTCGATCATTCTATGGCGGACGGCTTCTTGATTTAGATTTCGATAGCACGGCGGTGTGACGTGACGTGACGTGACGTGACGCGACGCGACGTGTCTCGTACAATTCGCGTGGGAAATTCAAATGAAACGCCTTGTTTAGACAGTTTCAAGAGGCAACTTGTGACATTGTTTTGAATTTTAGGCTGTTCTCGGTGAGGATCGAACTGCGCATGAGCAATGTGTTTTGACTCTTTTCATAAATCTGAGCACAAAATACATTCTTGCAAGAGTACGTAATGTCTTAACGAGGTAAATAACATTGATTGATAGTTTGCGTGCCTTTAACGTCTATGAGCCAACGACTTACTCTTACGTGAAGATTAATTAAAACCTCTAATAGTTTTGAGTGTTAACTTATTTCCGTTAAAAGCTCCGCGCCTATGGAATTTATTAACGTTCATGACCGTATAGCTGTGATCTGTTGTCAACCTCAGGAAATGTAATTGCAGTTGATCATCCTTAGAATTGATCTCCTGTGATTTATCTCTTGTGCGCTACGTCATATCCGCTTTAAATCAACGTGTTTGCACGCTTGACACTCGACCAAGTGTAACCACTGAGTTTCTCACGTAAACTCAAGCTTTTCTAGAAAGCTTGTCTTTTGCGGCTTCCAAGTGGAATCTCAATTTTTTTTGTCTGACATCATTGGCGCAGTGAAAATATTGCAAATCCCATCGAACGTTCCACGCTGATATGGTGATAACTTTTGGACGTCCCTGCTTCCCTTTGAGTTTGGATCGAATTGTTCAAATGGAATACGAGACGGAAGCTCAGAGCGATTTGAGTTTCATGGAAATTTCAATCAGAGCCATTCTTTCGAAACTGGACATTTTCTCATAGTTCGTGATCGATTCATTTAAATCTGCTTGCGTCGACTCGATGAAAGCAGCTTTTAATTCAAGTCCCTCCGCGCGGAACCCCCCGTCGCTTTTTTATTTTATTTTCGATCGTTCGATCTTTTTTATTTTTAATACTTTTTAATCAAGGGTGGAATGCTCCTCGTACGTCACTTTGATCCTTTAGCAAGGATTTATTGATAATTAAATATTCACCGGACTACGGTCGTCTGGAGGTTTTCAGGAAGAAAATGGTGTTTCGTCTTTTTTCCTAGGCCACTCAATTTTCTTTTCTCCAAAACTTCTCTCGCCTCTGCCGTTTCGACGATTTATGCTCTGACGTGAACCGTGGGTTATCATGAATTATTGTCGGTCGATCGTACAATGATTGCGTATGAATGCTACCTTAAATATTTGATGACGTCGTATTATAATTTCAGAACGTTTTACGTGGCTCGGGTTGCCGATTGTTGTTAAGCTCACTGAGAAATTCAGGCGAGCTATTATACATACTGAAGATATCTCAAAGCCTTATACGTGAGCTGCATAGACGTATTTCTGAGAGATTTTTATTTGTTTCGAAACGCTCAAGAAGCGGCATCGTTAATGATTATAATTTCTCAATGTTTTTAAGCGTTTTAATTGAGTTCTTAAGAATATATTAATTATTAGGAGGTTAAGGTATACATAAATACGCTTACGCTTATACTCGCGTAGGATATTTTATGAAATTGAAGCGAAGCTCAAATAGTTCTTATCGGAAAATTCGATAATTATTACAAGTAACTTATACCGGGTGGTTCGGAACAAAGTGTTTTGCTAGCCTACAGGTTATTAATATCCGTCCATTTGAGATGGTATAGTATGCAGGTATAAGGACTAGGAACACGTTGTTGTTTTATAAAGCGCGACGGCAGACTCCGAGGAATCAAATATATTAGGGCTTTTGAGATTTTTTGGGGAAAAAAAATGGTCGCACTACGAACGTCACGTATTATCACAATATATTTTTGCCGGACAGTCAGACATTTTTATTCCTCAGGATTTTCTCTACTTACGACAGAATAACCGTTCGGCGATGGAGCCATTATCATTCTGCAGGATATCAAGCATGGATTTTAGGATTTAAATATTTTTACAGGGCGCATCAGCTTTTTCATATTTCTTCCTTGACTGGTAATCCTTTTTTTTTCACTTTCATTCATCTCCCTACACGTTTCATCCTTACACCCATCCTAGTCACTGGAAATTTTGGACCGACAAATTTTCTACCTTTGACTTCTTATGTCTTATAATCAAGGCTAGTCGCAACCCCTATAGGAGAATCGATCCCGCAGACATAAACTCTCCATTAGACAGTATCAAATATTGCGATACTTGAAACGTCAGTTATCCCGCTTGATAACGAGAGCACAGTATCACTCAACCCAACCCCACGAGTTTTCATTCCACCCGAACGTACGTGCCCAACCCCTATTTCCGGTTTGATTATTGGGACCTTCAAGTGTGTCCTTACATTTCGCACAGAAACATCCCTTACGAAGGATTTCGCGGGTTTGTTCCCACGGTAGTTAAAACATCCCTTAAGTTATCATTTAATCCTCCACCCCACCCCACCCCACCCCATCGCTCCCCCAGCCCAGTTGTTGAAATTTATCTTTGTCGGAAAAGTCGCTGCTTCCACAGGGTTATTTTGAACCCTCTAATTCCCACCAGTCACTAAGCTCATCCCCAATCCAAAATTCACGATCTTGTCTAATCAAACCCTCGTTGTAATCATTCAATGTACAAAAAAAAACCTATAATTATTTTACACCCTTGCTATTTAAGCGATCCCCTTTAGTTAGCATTTTCAGGTTGCACCAAGTGTGGGGTAGGATTAGCAACCCCCTCCTAGGCCCTCCAATCCCCTCCTATCCTACGGCCTGCATCTACTACACGACACTGAAGGGATATCTACGTGCTTGTTTCTCCACTCGAGCCAATCTTACACGTCGCTGATCGACAAAGCGGAGCAACGTCGTACATCTACTACACCTGTCCCACGTATTAATATCTAAAGGCTCTGGCTGTGCTTTTCACCCTATCCTCTGCCTTTTTTTATCGTTCAATCTCGCGACCCCCTTTACATTAACAAATTCATCTTCGCGACCATCAGGCTGACACTGGAGGTCGCTCGGGTGTAGGATCGAAAAATTCCATTGGGCTCCAGCAATATATTGCTTCGTCCTACGCCTATGGGATTCTATGCAGCGCTGCATATCTTATATGTATAGAAATATATAGAAATACGTTCCATTGCTAATGGTATATTGGATTTTAATATCTAGAGACTCCAGTATTTCGCACTTTTTTTTTCACTTCGATTTTTATCCAATCCTTCAATTTTCTAGATTCCAATCCTAGTTGCTAGGAAGAGCGCTTTTTGTATGTATTAAAAATCAACAATATATATATATATATATATATATATGTACATGTATATGATTTTTGTGAAATTTGATAACGGGGAAGAGCACTAACTGCGGTAGTGCTGGGATAACCGACTGAGCCAACAGGATACGGTTACTCGTGTCGTGATATATCTATAGGTTGTTAAGGAAAGGTTAGATTTCGTCTAAACTTTTTTTGCTTTTCCTATGGATCGTTAAAGGGAAGATTGTATATGTATGTGAGTGGCTCAGTTAATCGTTTTGACCGATTTCGGAATTGGCTTGTAAAAGCTTTTCATTTAATCTGACTTGCAGGTAGATTAGGTTAGGTTTTATCGTGTAGATATTTCGATAAATATTTTATAACGTAAGAGTGTATTATTTGACCGAGTGTAATTTCAAGCTAAGAATAATGTTATACATGGGTTTCCTTTCGGCTGTATAAACTTTTTGAGAAAAATTGAATTTCATGCACGGTAGGTAACGTATGAGAATTTTTACATGTGCTCTTCCGACCTCGAGAATAAAGTTTTGATTATACGTTAGAAAGTTGAAAATATAATTTTTCGATAATACAGTGCGTCTATTGATGAAGTTACGAGCTTTGCAAATTTTTGACAATATTTCCTTTCGGTTATTCCGATACACGAAATTCTAATTGAATTTATGTAAAATTTATTTATTTTTTTTTTTCCAAAAGTTTGACAAGAATTAAAAAAAGATTTCTTTCATCAAATCAGTCATAAATAAATTAGCTTCGAACGCGGCGCTGCGCACGCAGATTTTGACGATGCTTTAGCGTCGCGACGCTGCGCTACCCGACGCTTCTGCGTCCGTCCAATAGCCACGCTTCGTCAGTCCGTCGACGTAGTCTCAGGCGGGACTACGTCCCTTCCCGTTGGAGCTCCGATCAAACGTGCTCTCGTTCATTTTCTTTCTCCACGTTAAATACAACGCGATAGTGTTCTCCGACAGCGGTATAATCGAACCCAGTAACGTCAACATCAAAAAATGTCAAGATAAAAAAAATAGTTGCACTTAAATTCGCGCGTTCTCAATAAGTGGCAATTTCTCTATTATCCTTTCTCTTTCTCGTGTTATCAACGCTCTTAATGTAACGTTTCAGCATTGCTGCCGCCACTGCGTATATTTTAGCCAAACCAATTTTTTTTTTAAATAATTTTTTATCCGCAACCTTAAATTTCGTGCTGTCGATGGGAAATATTTCTTATTTTTTTTTTACTGACAGACTTTTTATAAACATTGTTATGCAAGAAATATTTTTTTTCTTATAATTTAATCCTGGTCAAGAATATATTTATATATATTTTTCATAACTCGTATTACTGGGTTGTTTATTGTAAAAATATATATACATATAGACCTATATGGGCGGCCATTTTGATAAAGTCTTGGGAAGGGTGGGGACGGGGGTAGCCTTGATATTATTTTTATGCACAAAGATATCGATTTATTTATTAATACAAAACTAGGAGCGTTCGCTGGTGCGTGATCCTTTAAGAAGAGAAAATTAGCTGACATGAATTTTTTTTAATTACCCTACCGAAACTTGTTTTTTGGATTGCGATTCTTTTTCTGTTTTTTTTTTTTTTTTTTTTGTACCGTTTGGTCTCTAAGGGGCTACTCATTTTGTACCCTCCATAAGCACTATTATTCGAAGCGGGGTATCCAAGTATCGACGTCCTCCTGCGAAGACCAAGTTCAGCCACGAATAGACGGCCCTGGTTCAGTAACGTCTAAATAATTAGCCACAGGAGGTTTGCCTAAATTCCTAATATCGGGAAAGGCTCCTACTACGTACCTATAGCCAGCGGTCATATTGGTGCATGAGAAATGGTCAAAATCGATGGGTCATACACGTGCTCGGATCTCTCGATGATTTATTTGTTTCTCGCGATGTAATATTAGAGAAATAAATTTTGTATAACTTAATTAAATATAATTGAAACGACTCTTTATAATTAAATTTTTGACTTGTGATTCGCATTAATATTTGCATTATTTCATCCGCATTGGCATGTGCGATTAAACGGTCTGACTTTGAGAAAATAAAATTAAAAAATATTTTTATATTACATTATACATATATCTGCGCTTATTGAGATGCACAAAAATTTCTTTGAAAAATACCCTCTTATCTTTATCTCGCACCGCCCCTCAAATCGGCTAGAAGAAATTGCGTGAAATGACGTACCTACCTTTGTTAAATCTTCGAAATATTTCCCAACGACCTCGAAGTATCTACTCTGTGATTGTATCTATACAGAAAAAGATTATTAGAAAATTGACGCGGATTCGGCAATTTTTCACGCAGATTATCTCGAGCGGCAGCAAAGAAATTTCTTGGTACCGGCCGAGAGAAGTGAAGGAATCTGAAAATTTACGGAAATGGAGTGACCCCCCCCCCCCCTACCCCCAGTGAAGGATCCTTCGTTCGCCTTGAAGCTTCTCGAGGGAGATGGATAAGGATCGCCATGTTCGAGGTAACAAAGTTTTTCTGCCACCTTCGTCAGGCGTGTTGACAGGAATCATTGAATGTTACATGACAGAAAAATCCCATTTGAGTAAAGGACCCAAGGAATTTCCCAATACATTATATATATATATATAATGCCCACGTGCTTCCCTGCCGAGAAAATACGTTTGCCGGGAAATTTGAAAATTTTAAATTCTAAATCATTACTTTCATCTGATTTTTCAAACGTCACTTGAAATCGTCAGAGGATTTGTAAAAATGTACTGTTATCGTTATTCTTATCGGTAAATCCTGTGATTTTCCTTAGAAATTTTTCAAACGGTCTACGCGACGTCGACTAATGTAAAATGCGCTTCTGGCGCTTTAATTAAATCCCAGGCGAATATTACGTTAATTTACTGACTCTCGAGTTTACCTAGGGGTAGCGCGAATATTAAGATGACTTTTCTCAAGAATCTTGTGCCAAGTAGTAGTAGTAGTAGTAGTATTATCAGTGTTATCACTGTCGCAGCTATTTACTCTTATTATAATTAGTAGCACAAGTTTGCTACTACAGTGACGCTACTCATTAAACTTGTTATTGCTAATAATGTAATAATAAACGCGTGCATGATTGAGCAAAAATTGTCTCCAAAAATGTTATTCTTAATTAATTTTATTGCGTTATAAATAACAATGATATTATTCCTCGCCAATATATAATTATTAAAATGCCAATTGACAGCTTGGCAAAGTATAGGCCAATTTTTATATATTTTCATAACTATAATATTAATGATAATTCATATATCAGCGACACCAGTTGGTAATCATTTGCGAACCGGGACTTTCAGACGCACCAGCATCCATCTGGATCAGTGCTTTGAGATAAGATTCGTGAACTAAATAATATCTTAGTTCCTCCGAAAGAAAAGAAGATTACACTAATAGACAGTAAAGAAGAAATTGCTAGGCGCCCACAAAGGTTTTTTACCAAACTTCTATATGTCAACTGTATGTCAACATGTATCCATAAGGGTGAACAAAAAAGAGTTGGGCAACTGCCCGGAGACACGCTTGTCCGCAAAGGGATATTTCACTGTTCACCTAAATCACACAACAAATTATTGAACTTGAAATGATTGTTCAGGGTGTCATGAATTTCATTATCATTGCGCAATTTTAATAATTGTTCCAGCAATTCGTGGGATAAATAACTTATACACACAGAATTATTCAACGTTTGCCCGAGTGATTCGGATACGTAGATAATTAAATTTTGAGCTTGATAAAAAAATATTATGGATTTTTATTTTTTGAATATTTTTCTAAAAAATGTCATCTTATCGACCGTCTGCATTATCCCTTTGGAACGATCCTCGAAGGATACGTAAGCTCCGAGTGCACTTGAAACTTTCTGTAGCTCGCGTAAGATGGTTTTGAAAGTTTGACACTGGATGTCGATAACGACTTACGGGAAGCATCTCGAAGCATCTTGAATTTCTTATGGAGAATCTTCCGTAATTATGGATATATATTATATATACGTATTTACATGTATCTATAATAACAGGGTAGGAAAGGGATAGGGGAGGCTACACAAATTTTAGTCTATTTTAGGACAAAAAGTTTTATTTATTCTATGGATCAGCGAGATGTGCGCGAGAATAATTTCACTTGTGTTTACGTATTAGAGAAATAGGTCAATAGTGAATAATGTTTCTATGGAATAGCAAAATTTTTTTTATTGCACTACTTATTTCTTAAAAATTTTCTGTGTAAAGTTGAGATCTGAATTGGGTAACCGCACCTTGAACATATCTCGTTACTTGGATCCTGAGGATCTGAAAGGAACAATTGTGGATGTACCAGCTATGTCTATTAGACTGTTATTCTTGTTATACAATGTATCGCGACTTGTTATGATTATCGTTGAAAAAAAATGTCCACTACATGATGTCATCCCCGATCTTATTATATTCATCTATGAGGAGTGAATGTGGCGTCATAGGGGGTGGATTTGGATTTTTGTATTTCTTGAGGTGGTCAGACAAAAATCCAAATCAAACCCGCACAGACAAAAAGAATGGAGAAAGTGCCGATTCCGAAAATGTGGCTAAAGATCAAATTTCATACATTGAAAAAAAAAATAATAATAATATCTATTAATTGGCTAAAAGTTTCGAATTTGATCCTTAGAGACGGTTTCGAAAAAGTCACGCTTTTCCCATACTCTTTCTTGTGTTTTCCTTCGCTGATAGCTGCCGCTGGGCGAAATCTGTTAAGTAGTAACAGTGAGGAAGTAGTAAGACAGATGAAAAAGTTCAACATCCGGGGTCAGAATTTGGTTGAACGGTTGAAACGAAAGGATAAGAAAAGAAGGAAGCAGGTGGCGTTTAGGAAATAAATAGGAGAACGAGTCAAGAAGAGGGACGAGGGAAAACATTGGAAAAGTATTCAGCCTTCGTCGCGCCGAACGACCACGTCGTCCCTTGGAATGGAGCTTTTTTTTTTATCTAATTGACCGAAAATCCTTCCGTGTTGGAGAGCAGGAACGAGTTAACTTGAAATTAAAGTGGGACTTGAACTACTTTTTCTTTTTTCTTTTTTTTTCTATCCGACGTTCCTTGTCCTTTGCGTCAATTTTTTATATGGCCTCGATGAATTTCGGGTCTCGTTGATTTTGTAAATTCCACGTGATTTTGTTTTGACAAGGACGAAAGCTGCTGGGAATTGTGTCAACCAGCCCGAACAGGAATCGCGAGGACTTCTGAGGAAGACGAATGGACGACTCTGGATAACGTGGATGCACTATAGACAATTCTTAAGATTTATCGTTCCGACGGGCAGCCTTGCGCGCCCCGACGTCAGGCGCCTTGGGTGACGATTCTTTTCTTTTTCCTTCCTTTGATTTTTTTGGCTCATTAGATAGCAAGTGAAATCACTGGTAATTACATTGTTGAAGAGTCTGACGATAAAATGTTGCTTAAGGAACTTGAAAAAAAATTTGATCCTCTTAGAAAATTTCGTGTGTTCTTAAGGATCAATGGGACTTTTTTTAAGGATTATCTTCAAAGCTCTATTAATCTTTCGAAAGGTGGCTTATTCTTATTCTTGGTACTTATTAGACCCTCTTTGCTCGCTGCACAATATGCGAGTACATCCCAACTGGACTTATTCACTTATTCAAGTCAATTTTCAGTTTTTTAATATTATATTATCATTTTTTTTTCTATTAAATTTCTATTGTATTCAACAGAAAAACACTGATAATACATTTTCTAGATTTTATTATACTCGCGATGGATGTTTGAATTACATCAAATTTCAAAAATTTAGCTACATTTTTATTTTCAATTAAAATAAATAGTAAATAAAGTTGGACTAAATGACGTCATTACGGTTCTTACGACGTTGAATTAAAAGAACTCGAAAGAAAATAGGAGATAAAGCACGCAAATGGACAGAGATGTAATAGATAGAGAGTGACGGTAGCAGCGCACGAAGATTGACTAAAAGATGGAATTTCTCTTACGCAATACTCGATGCCATGTTAGAGATAACTTAGAGATAACGAGGGATGGAAGTTGGCATCACTTATATATCTTTTTGAATTTAATCCAATGGTACAATATAAAAGAGCTCTGTCGTAATTCGCTTTGGAAATGCTTGTCAAAGGGAAAGGGTCTTATCCTTGGCAACTCAACTCATACCCGTAACTACCACAACTCCCTACGCTCTTTAGTGAAAACCCTAAACTTGAAACCAAAAACTGATGCCACCTTACGCAAAGGCAGCATCCTTCGGCTTCTGAGAGAGATACGCAATATACATATATCTATGTGCGTGCGTGCCTGTGTACATATATATGCATATAGCATGCATAATGTATATCGTTGATATGTCGTACCACATTCTCCTTTGCAAATCAGCCTTTATTCTCATGCCCTGCATTCGCTCTTTTATCTTTTATTTTCATGCATACCGTGAATCGTCATTTTTCAGAATTTATTTTACACGCGAATCGTTTCTTGAGAATCATAAATTCATAATAAATATATTTCTATGGAAATTTATAAATTCCGACGGAGAGGAGTGGTGAGCACACGGAGGAGCAAAGGATGGATCGCGTTATTCGTCTGATGGCAATCAAAAGTCATGTATAAAGTGTATCACGGACAGTGGAGGCTAATATAATAATTCTGCTTATGTTATTGCGCACGTTAATTTTATTATACACGATCAAAATCCTTGTTGTATCTCGTTGCATTGAATCGCAGTTCAAATCGTAACGAACTAGTGATATATGGTGTAGTACCGAGAGTCGCCGTCGTCGTTCGAGAAGCGCTGGTGGCCGTAGTAAACAGAGTAATGGCCGCGACGCGTCCTTCTTTGCGTTTCATATACTAGATCGGCCTGATTGTGTAGTTATCTCTTTGCGAGAGAAGACGAAAACGGTAAGACAGGTTGATACAGAATCGTAATTTATTGGCATAAAGAGGCTGTTACGACGTTACACGCGTTTTAGGATGTCGAACATAGCGAGCATCTTGACATTCAGCAAATTGGCAGTTCGTTTCCCTAAAGTAACCTTGTCAACCTTGTCTTATAAATTCAATTTAGTTAATTGTGTCTCCTTTGCGTTCGTTGGGACTGAGTGAATATAAATTACTATGAATACTAGGAACGTGATGTATCGTGGCGGATTTTCTCTTGTGCATAAACTTAAGCCTCTTAGAGGGCTGAGTGGCTTCGTCGCTGCATTATTGGATTATTTGTGTTTCATACTTCGGCCTCTCTAACCCCTCGAATATTTATTCGTATATATTTTGGGTATCTACTTATACATATAATAAAGCTCAACTTTATTTGATCGTGACAAGACATCGTTCGACATTCCTAATGAATTTCAATCGGCGAGTATTACCCGCCTTGGGAATTTCTTTAATCGATCAGCATATCCGAACATTCCATTGTGATGTGGTAAATGGAACGTGAAAGTGAAATATACGTATTTTTATACACATTGAAGAGCACAGGTAAGAGTTCATATTGTATTTTGTGAATTATTTTTTTGCCTTTTGTCGATCGCGCTATATTATTAGGATGAAGCTGCCATGTTTATTGGAAGTAAATAACAGCAGGAGGATATTTTAGGAAAATAGAGCAATTTGATTTTTAGATTCGATTGATTTTTCTCTACGACACACTTTCACATACTTCTCTCTCTTTACATAAGGTTTGTTCTCAATGCAATTGCACGCCAATGACTGGATTTTGGTTAGAGATTGGTTAATTAACTGTGATTTTCTATGTGCCTCTTGTCATAGAGAGAGTTGTTTGCGCTCGTGTTCAGTCACCCGTTATATCACTGATGCAATTGCGATAATGCATCGCTCGCAGACAAGCAGACGCGATAAAAGCGCACCGCAAATTTGCACTGGCAATTGACAATGCTTTTCCGCAGCAAGGCACACCTCCGCCTTTATAAAAGCGACTGCTGCTGAAACCGACACCACCGTGTATACGTATACAGGCACGTGTCTACTATAGATATTCCAGAACGTATGTCAACTCGATTTACAATAATTGTGGGCGACGATCGAATTTTTATCCATCGCGAAATTGCCAATAGATTTCATCGATTATTATTGACCAATGCATTTTTCATGGACACCCGTTACAACGTCACCCGGGTGAATTCGCTAACAAAGCTGTTATGAGTGTCTTTGAGGGTAATAAATAAGACAGTAAAATCAATGATTTATAATGTATCTATAGTTGAGCCGATCCGGCGATCTCTTGAAATGACTTTCCTGGACGATATATACCGGGCGTACGGGAATCTCTGGAGGGAAAATATAACGCACAGGTAGTAGTGGTTAGATATTTTTTTATTTCCTCAATACGTCGAACATATTAATGTTCCTTGTAGGAAATTGCTCGATAACATCAGATGATAAAAATGTCATTTAACGATAGCACCTGCAGAATTAAACACTAGGCATAATAATTTGAATTTCATTAACATAGTGTTTTATTGGTCACTCTCTACGTGCTCGATATTAAATAAAATTCAGTGATGGCGGCGTGGCCGTTTAGTGAATTTAATAGTTTGAAATAAATTTTTATGGACATTCTGCGAGTAGCGTTAGGTACGTTGAAAAATCACAATTTTCATAATTCACGGACAACAAAATGATATGCAAAGAATAAAACAATAACAGGAGTTGCGAATTTGTTTGTCCAATAATTAAAAGGCAGATATCGATTAATTCACAATGTTAGCAACTAACCACGAAATTGAAATAACAAATTTGAATTAACACCAAACGTTTTTGCATAAAGGGTAATAAATTTCGTAATCCGTTATGTCGTCCTGCCAAAGCGTCTATTAAATGAAGAACCTTTAAAATGGCACCGCGTACGCGTTACGTGTTTCCGGTATACTAATAGTCGATTCCTATTCAATTTCTCGATTACGTTTATTGTCCGACGTTTTTCATGCTCTCGGAAATCATAGTTGATTCCGAATGATCCTACCGTTTCCGGTATTCATCTATGCGTTAACGACTTTGTGGACTCGTCGTTGCAGATTTTATTCTACCACAAGATCAAGCATAAATAGACAGAGTGTGTACTTGCAGTATAGACTACATGTATGAACAGATATCAGTAATATAGACTATGTATAAACAGATGCAACACAGTGTACTATATACTGTAGTCTAACAAGTATACGTAGTCTAGATATAGACAGTCCTAATCTATCGGTACACTATATATGTAAACAGATACAATACACTATACCATAGACTATACATACTGTATACCTTAGACTCTAAATATACGTAGTAGTTTAACTGTAGACACTCCTAACCTCCTATCTGCGACCGATCTGCATTCTTCGCAAAAGAGCTTATCTCGAAGCAGGCCGGCCAACCACCGGAACTGGGTCCGTGGAGTCTCCTAGAGGTTTCTGTACACTCGTGAGCCGGGGGGGGGGGGGGGGGGGGGGGGG
>JASANN010000150.1:0-53641 GCA_031762395.1 Calameuta pygmaea | reverse complement strand
GGTTTCTGTACACTCGTGACCCCCCCCCCCCCCCCACCCCCCTCCCTCCCTCCCTCCCTGCACCTCCAGGGACAAGGGTTCCTTTCATTTTAGCCTCTGTGTATATGTATTTCCGTTAACCGATTTTGACTTTTCTGTATATCGATACTAGCCAATATATCTGCAGGGTTGGCACTGCTGGTTTCTTTGAATGGCGCGATTGGATAACGTTATCTAATGCCATCCTGGCTATTTTTATCTCTCACGGGGTACTCTCTGTAGGTCGGTACTGTCCAAATGACGTGGAGGTTAGAAAAACTATGGTATTCTCTATGACGGATTTGATTTTTCTTCTGATCGTCTTGCTTTATCTTTTATGATATCGGCCGGGTTTAGGTTAGGTTGGATCGTGGGCTGAAGAAAACTTTGAATTACGGAAATGTGAGCTGCTTAAAACAATATGGCTTTGGGCTTTGCGAACACATTTTCTTATTCAAGGCTCTTACGGGTACGAAATGGCGAACGTTGTGTCTACTTATAGATAAGGTGATGCTGTGTTGTACCTTTATAGAGGGAATTTATCTTGATACATAATACTTCTCTGAATTCTATTATCGTTATCTTAATGCATTGCATGTAGTGGTATTATTATTTTTATATAAAGCTCAGGGAGAGAATCCATGTGAAAAATTTTAATAAAATACATAGAGCGAACGAATTTCTTTTCTTTCGAAATATCTCGTTTGCGTTTGCAAGCTGACTTTTATTATCAATACAAGTTCAATGTAATTTTTGTGAAAGCAAATTTGTCCTACAATATTTTTGGTTACTTTCAAATTATCTGGTGATCGGTTCGAACGTTATTTCATTTTAGGCTAGCGGACGTTCCAACTTTGCCAATTGGCTGATAGACCAACAAATTGTCAAACCGTGAGCTTCAACTGTTATCACGTGGCCAGCAGCTGGCTACAGCTGCAGCAGTTTTGAATGCAGCGATCGGACGGTCTAGTCGGACTATGCGGGCTCGGTGGGTTCGCGCTCTCGATGAATCCCAAAATGGGAGACCATTTTCGGCTCGTCTCTCGTCCGAGCAAATTGAATCTTCCCCAACGGGAAGGAGATCTCCTTCGGTTGTCTGGAGGGTAGTTCCCGAACTTTGGAGGTTACCAGGGTCGAGGGTTACCAGTACCAGCAAGTGCTTAGACTTGTCACCGAGAGCTTCCCCCCCTGCGACGGTCCTTGGTGGCTGGCAGATCGCTGACGAGCCGTTTAAATTGCTTCTCGGAGCGACATTGACGTTTCCATCGAAATTATTTTTTAAGGTAGGGATAATCATTTTCAGTATTTTACTTCTTATCGCGCAATTTTTACTCTCTCTCTTTTTCTCTTATCTCTCGCTATCAATATCTTATCATCCTACAGTCATTTTACACGTCAGCCAAAGTTGCTTTGATCACAATTAAAAGTACGGTCAATTATAAGATCAAAATTCCGTGCACTCTAAAAATGATACTGACCATTTCTTTTCTTTTAATCCAATTTTTCGAATAAACTTGCTCAAGCCACACAATTCTATCTGAATGTCTAAGACTCGCTCGTAAATTTGTTCTCCCACCGGGTACAAGGTAAACAAGCACCCAGGTCGCCTTCGTGCCGAAAGTAATTTGACAATTTTGCTCCTTAGGGCTTTCCAGCGAGTTAATATACTTGCTCTGCGCGTCATGCTGGAATACGTAATTTCATCCCTTAGTCGGGGAATGAGCTAATCTTATCGAAAATTTTCGCGTTTGAACTTTTAATGCAGATTTTTCCTGTTTTACAAGTAAAACACGAATGCGTTGCTTTTTTATTTTTATTTTTATTTTTATTTTTATTCGTAGCGTCTCTTCGAACTACGCATGGTACACGTAGCCATTGATTTGTCTTTTTTCGATGTACAAAGCCAAAATAGTAACACGTGTCCTGCGTGCCTGTTTTTTTCTTTTTCTTTTTCCATGTGGCTGTCGTCCATACGTTTTTCTGATTAATGATTTTAGATGTTTTTTTTCTATATCTTTTTATATACTCTTTTTTTAAATATCCACGTATTAATATCCATCGGTTTGTCGAATAATTCAATCCCGTAAAAAGCACTCGAGTCAAGTATTCGTTTGCAATTCCATTCAGTCTCGTTTCACTTACGCGCCGTCGGGAAAATCACTGTCGGCTTTGTAGATACATGCGAGGTTTATCGATTAACGAGAAATTTCGAAAGCAACTGTCCTCTTCTGTGGTCAACGCATTTCGAAGTTACTTTGTTTACGTACTTTGACGCGAGGCAGTAGACTAGAAATACACTAGACTGTGGTAGTCACTTTGTGCATACTTCAAAAGTATGTTAGTTTCAACGGACTTGTAAGCCTCTAAAAAGTTACTACAATTGAAAAGATGGGAAACGAGACACTTGGATTTGCAGTTTATTACGTATGCGGGACGGGTCAATTTATTTTTCCAAAATTTTATTTCAAATTGAATTTTCATCGGAGCTAGATTTCTTTTTTGAAGGACATTTTACAATTTTCAGTTTTATATCGTTCGTGCACGTACTCTTGAGATTCGTTCAAACTCTCGTTTGCTGGCAGGGAACACGTTTTTTTTCTTTTTTTTTTTTCTTTTACGAAAACTCGCATAAATCATATGATTTTAAAGTTGTTCAATTTTACGGGAATTTTTTCTTATGGTTTTTTCATGACGCGCGTCACAGCTGACCGATATCGAAGTTATCTCGTTCTTGAGAGTGGAACGACCAGAGATGATAAAACGTGGATCACATTACAGTAGCTTCTGCTTTGGGTTAACTGGGGGCAGGGTGCCCCCTCTTCCCGGTCGAGAAATTGACGTGTGAAGTTTTTTCTGCATTTCTTTTTTTATACTTCAAACTCTCTTTAGAGAAGTATCTTTCGTTGGATTCTGTGAGCTTTTTCAAGAATTCTATAATGCTCTGGTGATCTATACATATATTGTGACGTGATTTTTCGATCGAAGGTCACAAGGCGACTCCGGCTACCGATAGAGATAACGTTCTCGGTTTCGGGTTTCCTTCGGGTCGCCACCCTGCTCAGAAGCTGCGCTCTCGGGTCGATTCGTATAGTTATGCCAATGCTCTCGAAAGATTTTTTTTATGGTTTAGCTGTGGTCGAGGTCCTCGAACCTGCCTTAGGGAGGATAGTCTCGACGTACGGAGTTGGAGTAGGACGGAGACCCGATCGGCAGCAGTTCGAGGCTGATTGTGAGATGGGCAAAGGGCTGTAGAGCCGCCGGAGATAGAGTTTTGATAGGGTTAAGGGCAGGGGAGGCAGCCCGAGGCCACCCCTGACCCGAGTTCAGGATGCGGAGACCAGCTGTCGGCCGATGCCCTCGGGAAGCGCCGGCGGAGGATCTTCCAAAAGTGTTACGTAACGATTCGCTAGGAAGCGCTGTCGCTCCCGTTCGTGCATCCAGTTGCGTTTGCTGATTTTACGCGACCCCAAAGATCGAGAGGATCCCTCAAGTTATCGCATTGTCTGATAGGCTCCGTCAGATGTCTCGTTTTGTCGGAGTTGGGCCTTTTCCAGCCCAACTCCCAGGTCATACCGGGTCATCAATTCCCGGTGAAACAAGAATTGGCTGGCGGCCGCCCGGCTTGCGGCGGATGCACGAGCGAAGGATGGACGGTCGAAGGTAACGTAGCTCGGTTCTCGGATTTCTCGTTATCGGTGTCGAGTTAAGAATATATATGTATATGTATATAGAATTAGTCGATGCCTCCAAATTCTTGATTCACTCGAATCTCCGACCGCGCGTAATCAAATTCTCATTGAATTGCATTACGCGGATATCAAGGATAGGGATCTGGCATGTTCTTACTTTGAAATTAAATTACTCGTGCTGATTTATTGCAGGATAAATGGAGTGGGTGATATTTCTCCTTCGCGAATAAAATTAAATTTATTGGCGAATTGTCAAAATTTTTGGACGATTCATCTCGTTGAAAAATTTACAAAAATATTTTTAAGAAAAGTTAGACACAAAACTACTATCTATAGATCTTGTCCGTAGCTTAAAGATACGATAATTTGTGATGTATAGACTATCAATGGTTATTAATGTTGTTATCGCTTTACGTTAAGCTAGCACAAAATGTCGGATTAAACGACGCACGGTTCTCGCTCGATAAGTCCGGATCGATATTTGACTACAAGCTTACAACGCTGGCAGCTGGATGGCGCTAGTTTAACACGAGTACCCAGAATCTTATGAAAGCTCAAGAGCTTCCTGTCGTCGGTAGGTTACCCCATTGATCGAGAGAAAATACACGTAGAGCAACACAATGGAGTCTGTCATCGAGAAACATTAATAATTTTTTATGAAAAAAAAAAAGTTAATGGCATCCATAAATCCATTTTTCATCCCGTGCATCATTTTTGACGCTATTCAATGTCGAGTAAAAGGAATCTTAGGAAAACGGCCAAAAAATTGCACTCGAATAACACGATTTTACTGGACCCCATAAATTAGCTTGATGCACATCGTTTGCACAATTCAGACAAAAAGCTTGCAAAGAATTTCTTAATAAAGCACATCTATTACCAAGAAACTTCTCGCCTGGTGAAGGAAGCTTGAAAATTTCCAAGTATGCAAGTCACTTGGTCGCTTACTTGATTCTCGGTTGCATCAAGTTTGCAATAATCAGATTCTTCGAGCGACTCTCTTCCCTTGCTAGGTTATTACATAAAATGTGGATTCAGCAAAAATGTATTTCAGGATTCTCCTCCCCGTTAGCACAGGAAGACGTACAAGTATGTAACCCTAGGGTTGGATTGTTAGTTAGGTAAAAATCCTCCCTTGTCGAATTTCGCCTCAAAAAGTTCGTGCTGCACCTGAAATCCTTAAAAATGCATATTTTTCATTTTTTCCTTTTAATTTGAAAAAATCATTAGTACTCTCGAGATTTATGCAAATTTCTATGCGATTCCCTCTGATTATCGAGTTATGCCAATTATTCATACGGAGTAATCACCGTCAGAATGTTTTTTTAAAAATAAAGATGCTATTTGTTCATTTGTTAATTGGATCAGCCTAAAACGAACCATACGAATTAGCTTGTAGGAGTTTCACAACCTAGATAAGCGGACAGCCAGCTGCAGGGACATTAATTACAAGCGGCTCTAATTACGAGTACTGTGTACCGCATGTGTCAATAGGTATAGTAGGTGTGTACCAGGCTGCCTACCTCCAGGGTGCTACCTCCAGGGTGCTACCTCCAGGGTGCTTCCCACTGTCCTATCGATTCCTTATGTACTGTTCAGTATACACGTGGTACATACACTATATCCACCTATATGAGAATACAGTGACGTCGAGCGACTTTTAAAAATTGTCTACACGGCAACGTGAATTTCGGCCAAGTCCAGTGCGTTGGTACCGGTCGACTAAGTTCTTAACTTCGAAAGTCGCAAATTTGATTAACAAAAGTTGGCCAAGGCAGTTGGCAGTTGCCTCAAAAGCTTAAGAAACGTCATTGCTGCGTTACAGAGGCGTCACAAGCGTATCGCTGCGTACTCATTGTGCGCCTTGTATTATCTCCAAGTCAATGCGTGCTTCAGGAATATCCTTATGCAGTTGCAATTGACTTGCATTATGTGGAAAGTTGGCAAATACCCACAAAGATCCGTTGCATATGTGGGGATACGTGGTATCTGGAACTTAGCGAAATCGATTACGTAACTTTACGTAATTTCTCAAAGTTATAGCCAATTGGAAAATGGTCGTTTACAAGGCCTCGCTCGGGTCTGCACACATGTTTACCTGTGTTATTCATTCTGGCTGTGTCTCTGGTAGGTATCGCACGTGCCACGTGCCACTGACACTGACGTATTTGACACGCGCACATGTGGAAAAGTTTATTTTTTGTTTTAATGGCGCAATGGCGCAACGGTACGTGGACTTTCTGAGAACTTATTGCACGTGCGTTTTGGATTCTTACAAACCTCATGTGGGCTTTTGGGTGCAGCGTATCAGCGTATCTATGATCATACCTATTGCATGTTGGGTTACACGTGTGATTTCATGACCGAATAAATTTTATTCGAATTTTTTTTTAAGGTGGTATCAGCTTTTCTTTAGATTTCATGCGATTCTATAAGAAATAAGAGGATTTTTGAGATCTTTAAATACACGGTACGTTAATCACTATTGGTTCTTGCACTAAAGGGTTTTGGGGTTACTTCGGTTGGTCCGCACTGGGACGTTAGCGCATGTCGAAGGAGAGGGTCAAACTTTATTTGCTCGAAATTATTAGTGGATCGATCGATCGAGATGATCGGTTCGATTTTGATATATCTATAGAGGACGAGTCCCCCAAAAGGAGGGGGATGATATTGAAACTCTCGGGGGGGGGGGGGGGGATTGGTGTGATTAGATTATCGGAAATAAGAAGTAACGTCTCGAAGATGAGCGCAGACGTGGGTAAAGAGATGAAATTATTTGCGCCGGGAATCAAAGTGATTCCTGGAGGATGGTGTGGAAGATGCTCCTAAGAAATAGGAGACTTTTCTTAGATCGTTGTTCGACGTTATATTGTTTCGGAGAAATTAACGCAATTTTTCTTTGATATATATGTATAAATATATTTTTATCCTTCAACGAATCCCTTTTTTCTGCCCTGGGTTAGTAATCAATATCATCATTTTCGTTTTCCGACTTTTGTTAAATCAATTGGCTATCGGGTTTACTCAACAAGAGACACGAACACAGTCTTGGAGAAATTTCATTTTTCTCATAGTCCAGGAATTCCGGATCAATTTGATCAAGCAAGATGACACGGCTTTCTGGATTTATGTTGGTCCGTTAATGGGATGTTGATCCAGTCATCTCGTCAGGACACGTGGCCGCTTTTACGTGATATTGATATGCAAGCTTTTCTTTATACCTTCTTACGTATCAGTACGAAATCAGTACAAGGTGCACTTGTGACGACATAAAGAAAAACTGACGCAACAATCCGTCATGAATTTTTCATAAAGTTGGTATTTATAAAAGTTCGATGCGACGGTGATACTTGCTAAGAATACATATTTTATTTAATGGACGACATTTTTTTACGGCAGCAGCTTCCGTCCAAGGGAACTGGATTGTAGTATCTCCGGCGCGCGCGCGCGCGCCCGCGTGTGTGTGTGTGTGTGTGTGTGTGTGAGAGTGAAGAAAAAATAAAGGGGAACGAAAAATCGGAAAATAAATGGCGTTAATGGAATTCTCGTAAATTATGACGGACTGTGCGGCGGGGATACTTTTGGCTGAATCAATGTTTGTGAATTGATTTGCTTAATTTTTTTTCTGCAGTGGAGTTGGCAGGTCTGCCTTTGTAAATTGAATGGACGAAGGGTGAAAACATTGCCTTAACTTCTTTACTGGCTGCGAAAGTTCACAGTCTACCACTCGTGTAGAATTGAGCGGGCAAGTAAATCGTACGTCACACGGAGGAGACTGGCTTCTTCTTATCTTCTTTAATTGCTCGAGGGATTTCGATTTTATAGATTATTATTATTATCAGATTCGTGTTATGATTTCACGGGAGCGACGTGACGTAAATCGAGAGGATCCGTCAAGCTACCGTCTATTCCGCTACGTTCCGTACGCCAGCTCTCTCCTTTTGCCGTTGCTAGTTGAGACTCGATCCGTCCCGACTTGGGACGGACGAGGCTGACGCGTGTAAGTTGATTCTCGATTCTTCGTTATCGCTGTCGGGTTAGAAAATACGTTAAACTACAAACAGGACGATTTGTTAAAATAATTGCGTGCGAATTCCCGCGTATATCAATGCGGAATCGCAAAAGCTCAAAAGCGTTAATTTGAACTATTAATAGGTACAGATACTGCGGACTGTCACGTCGAGATACGATACGACACGACACGACACGACACGATACGATACGAGAGCTTTTCATAACCGAGGGAAGAGGGAGCCCGTTAAAGCTCTCCAAACGATTCAGCTTTTCTTGCCAACTGCATCATGTAATTACGTAGCTGTGCTGTTTCTTTTAGAGACAGCTTGAAGGAATCCCGATAACGAGACGGGCCACGTCTCGCTTCCACGAACGACCTTGCGGAAGGGAAATGGGAAGAGGATTGTATTTTGGGGTCATGTATATCATGTATATCATGTATATCCTCTATATGCCATCTAGGTCCAAAGCTCTTCTCGTGGGAAGACTGAATGTCAAGCTACCTACCAACCTAACTTATGGTTCGACAATGAGATGCCTGCCTCCCGTCTGTAGAATCGAAATCTCGAGTAAAACTCGATTTGTTCTCGACGTCCTCACCTTTCACGTTTCTTTTCGTTTCTTCTTCCTATTTCTCTTTTCTCTCAATTCTCTTTCCCCCCGCCCCCGTCCCCCTCTCTACTCTCCTCCCTTCGTTCCTTCGTTCCTTCGTTCCTTCGTTCCTTCCCCACGAGAATGACGACACATCAATTCTCCCAGCTATATACTCGTATTACTAGCTTGCGTTAGCTCGTCCTCGACCCTTGAATTAAATTATGCCCCGGAGACTGCGGCAATGTAGTCGCGTTAGAATCTACCAGCCCACGTTCGAGATTATTTCTTGAGCCGACGTCGTCTTCTTTTGACTCCGTCACTTCCGGTCCTGCCCTCCTTTACCCGTAACGGATCGTCCGTCCGAATTTTAGTCACTCGGTGCTGGTCACCATTTCTTTATCGATTAACTTCATTTTTTCTTTTTCTTTTTTTTGCAGTTGACCTTGACCCTGTAACTCTTTATTTTCTCTGAATTGTACTTTCTTCTTTATGCTCGATCAATCGATTATGAATATTCGATGAGTTTTGTGTTTTTCTTTTATCGCCCCATATACATTTGGCTGAATTTCATAGATTTTATGGAGATTCAATATTTGTGCGCTGTTATCGACGAGGATGCCTTGTTTCTGGTCGTTTGTAATATTTACATTATTCGAGAGACTTTACCGCGAGCTTTCGTCTGTAGTCGAGAGAATTTTTTATTTATCGGGAATCTTTGAGATTGGCTTTTCATTTTTGTATTCATGCGCGACTGATCCTTCAATCCTCAAGTATTGGATCTGCGCGATATAGAATCGATGTCGTATATTTTTTATGTCTTTTTTCGCATGTTACTATTTTCAACGTTATCTTATCTTTGTTTAGTGGTTTTCGTAACTAAAATGTATATACCCTGAACATAGCCTTGGACGCACGAAGTATATATAATTTTTGAATTTTCTCAAAATTCACTTTTTTTTTAACATCCTGCGCGTTGCCAATGGGTAATATTTAATGAGATAATGGATAAATTTGGCGTTGGGCTATTTTGGTGACGGTTTCGCTTACGTATTGGCTACTTCGAGGACTGCCCTGGATGAACTTTCCGCGTAACGGCTGTTTTGAGGACCATAGCGCGTCATTACGTTAAATTTGTTCAAATTGTTTTTTCAAGTTAAGGTTAGAATAGGATAGGATAGGATAGAATTCCAATGCTGTGATGTCCCTAGGTTTAGTTTTTTTTCTTTTTTTTTCGAATTCATCAGCTCTCTATTGTGAACACCGCTTTGTGGTACCCCACTTATGTACCAGTAAGATTATGCAATTTATATTTTCCTGCGGTACTTTCGGTCTTACTTTAGCACCGACACGTGGGAGGCAGCCTTAACATATTTTTCCGTATTCCTGTCGCGAAAAGTTGCGGTGGAAAGCAAATGGCGCTTGACCAGTTTCGCAGCAGCAGGAAAAGTCACGGAAAATAATACTGACCGACACGTGACGTTTTGACGGGCTTTCCGGCGTATTGAAAATTTACTTAACATCCTGTGACTATACATATAGAGAATCGAGCGTTGCGACACCAAATTTCCCAAAGTCCAACATCTTCAGTGGAGTTTCAGCCTATATACATAGATACAGACACATGGAAAAGAAAAACTTTCACATGGGATCCAATCCACGTGATCTCCATAAGAGACTTCAGGCATAATGTAAAATCCCCCCAATTATGACACTATATAACAATATTTTCACTGAAGCGCCCTGATAAAAATACAAACAAGAAGTATCGATGAATATGCAATTTCTCAATGAAACAATTTCTTCCGATTGCATAAAATCGCACGAAAATCGAAATCGTTCCCTTCGATGGGCAGGTAAAAAATATTTTTCTTGTCATCCTCGTGCAGCCCACCGTTTTGTTTGCGATTAGTCTAGACTAGTAGCCGTATTATCTCAGCAGCCGGCACTGCTGATATATTCAACGTTTTGGGTCGGTTTACGTGACCGGCCAGTTAATTACAGTCTCAGGCAATATCTTTGCTCACGTGCGCGACCACAGGGGTTTTCAACTTGTTTATCATTGAGTTGATGTCGACTAAACGGCAATTTTTTAAACCTGCAAGATTAAACCTCCAGGTTTATTTGCGTTAACGACGGAAGCCCCCCCCCCCCCCTAGCCCCTCGTCCCTTCCTCACGCCCTTCGACAACAGAGCACAATTCCTTTATACATACCTACACGTGCTGCGCTGACGATTGCACCTATTGTGCGTACGCACCGGTCCATTGTGTGTATAATGATTTTGAAAAATCGTCGGACGCCATCCTTAACGTAAAGGCAAATAATTTTGTAAAATTTTACGTATGATATTTTTTTCATGCACATTAACATATATGTGTGCTGTCTTGACGAATATACATATATATATATATGTATATGTATATATGGTGCCAATAAGTATAGTCCTAGTCCGTACACTCACAATCAGTTGAAATTTTCCAATAACAGTACGAAGTTTTCCCTTTGGCACGGAAAACCAATCGCCTTGACCCGATTCTTCAAGAGTCTCGGTGTCGTTAACACGATAATGTGTATAGTCGAGATAGAGAGGGAGAGAGGGTGAGAGGGGCAGGGGCAGTGTGTGAGAGAGACGTACAGGTAAGAACGGGATTATAGGTCCTAGGTGCCGAGGGTGTCCGGTACGTCCCTGAACATTTTATAAGGAACAGCAATGCTCCCTGAGCCGTGAGAGACACGCTTCGTTGCTTCTAGAAGCTTTTCCAGGCTATCAGCTTGCGCCCTTTTAGAGACACGCTCCTGAACGCCTGGCAACATCGCGTCCTGCCACCACGTAGGCCGTAGGAAGAACAATCTATTACGTATCAATTAGTACGTAATTTGAATGCGTTATTTCTCAGACGAAAGTACAGGAATCTAAAAAAATTCTTATTCAGCACAGCGTTTGGGACTTTGGCCCACGCAGTGATGTTCTACTTGATTTGCGTTATGGGGTTAATCAGAGCAAACGGATTACCTGCAGTTATCGCGATCGTATGATGTCTGCAGGAAAGACATATGGTACGTTTGAGCCAACAAGCCTTTTTAATGACTACCGTTGGATTTACTGCTCTGTAGATACTATTCTAATAAACTATTGTCGATGCACGTTCACGTAATTGCTTGGATATTGATTTTATTTTTTTAAGAAAATTTTAATAAATAGTAGCTTATGCAGAAATGCATAACTTAACCCACGCGTTCGTTTTAGTGATACTGTTAAGGCTTCCTGTGAATGCGCATTGATCGTGAGGTGTATATATGTATAAAATATAGTATATAATACTTTATATACTACATATATTTGCGATTGCACGATCGAGGAATATATTCGTACGCTTACAAGACTACCGGCGGTCCTTCGATCCGCAAGTTCGCATTCACGGCTTACGAAGCTCGACGCTTGCGCCAGTCCGAAAGCCGAGCTTTGTGCTTTCGAGTTGCGCTTTTCTATCAGACCACGTGGAGTCGCGGACTTCGTATCTACAGAGAGTTACTGTACTGAGAGCAATTTAATATTCGACAGTGACACGGGAACTTTGCCCAGACGATTGAGTAAGAAGCCGACGAAGCTTTCGGTGCTTTTCTTTTTGCAAGTGCGCGTTTTGTAGCTTTGCCCGAAACACATTTTAACGCCTATATAAGCATTGCTCAAGGCATTTAAGTGGACATTTTTTTTTTAAACATTTGAACTGGAGTGAACTTGCGAGAACATAGTCGACTATTCGCGATTCTGCTCGTTACGTAAGTTCCTTATATAATTGGCAACGCGAGTGTGCTTTTTTGTTTTCGATAAGTGCCGACCTTTCGGGAAAGAGCTTTTATTTCGTATATTTTTTTTTTTAATATTCTGTGCGTACGAATTCATATTTATGTCTGAGGGAATATTAGTGTTTAATTCGTGATAATAATTCTTTGTATTTTGACCATTTTTTGGTAACTTCTTTTTTTTTTATTAACCCTGATTTCAGTTAACGTTAAGTTGTCGCGCGATGACAGTGATAAGCAATAATTTATGCTGATTGATTTACTTGATGATTAAAAGGCAGTTCTCTGGGGTGCGGGGTTGAGGGTGTGAATCATTATAGGCAATTTTTTACATTCATTCACTGACCTATTGACGTCCCAATCTTATTTACTAATAAACGATTTTGCGGATTTTGTTCTCGTGAATTAATGTTGAATTTTTATTGCCCGTCGCTATAATATTTGCAGCGAGATAGTGAAAAGACGTGGGAATGAGAGAATCGGAGAGGCCGTAGTAAACGCGTCCAGCGCACTATCCGATAAAATCGCTGATAACGATTAATCGCGCGTACTCCTGGCTTTATCGACGGGATCGAATTACCTGAGCGTCACGCGAAATCGAATCGAACTTTAATTCAAGCGAATTTGCGAACAGTGCAAAGAATATATGATGAGTGTCACAGGAGAAGGTCTGACAGTTTTTTAGAAATTTTACACAAAACCCCATTGAATTTTTGGTATTTTTTATTCGTTGAAGGATTTCGAAATGCGATCAAATGATATTTCAGGGTAAACGGCCCTTTATAGTAGTATTAAACTGTTATTAGTACTGATAAGGTTAACGTGCCAATTATTTTTTAAAACTGGAGAAAATTTTATTGAATTTCACGTTTTAAAATATATATATTTAACTTTTTTCTTTAAATAATTGAAATAATTGAATATTTTTTATTTTATTTATTTAATTGATTCACGATCTACGGCAAAGTAGTTTGCTGACCTAGTGCTCTTTTTGGGTGACTTTTCGTAGATTTCAAAACCACGACGGGGAACATCATTCGATTATGCGTGACCTTTTAGACCCCCGATAAAGGATCTGCTGGTGATAAGCATCGTCTCGTTTGAACTCCTTTGGATTCTCGAGGAATCTAAAGGCTACGTCCAAGCTGGCTTTGAATTTTCTCGGATTGCATCGTTTTCGTGAAAATTACCCTTAGGATGACTCACGTAATTTTATTTCCTTTCGGGTTGGTCAGCTGCTCTTTTCATCCTGTACCTACTGATCTTGCTTTCCCACTGTCATCTTTTTGACTCAAGAATTTGTCATAGGGACAATTTGATGAGCTTTTCAAGTCTTATATATATATATGCATATTTTTCTTTTGATTTATCGTTAGCCTATATGGTACAGCCATTTCAAAAAGTTCTCCACTTTTTGCTCCTCGTTGAATCACTCGTTGAATTATTCGTAGACACGTTTCTATTGTGCGACAGAACGAATTTTGAATATATATGTGTGTGTGTGTGTATATATATTATATTCAAAATTTGACGTGCTTCGACGTAATTGAATTACAAATTAATAATGGGAGGTGATTGAAAAGTTACTAATTAATAGACGGATCATTAAAAGATACAATACCTTTAATGTACGTGAGGATTTTATTTAGATTCAGATTGCGTGAAAAAATTAATCGCTCACACCGAAAGCTCGAACGTCGTCCGAAATTTTGTGCAAAAATTGGTGAGACTTTCGTAACTGTTGCGGGGACGGAAAATGTGAGCGGTTCATAATGAACGACAGAAGTGCTAAGGGTGCGACACACAGGCAAGGCCCTCGAGCTCCGCCACCCCCGCCGCCACCGCCGCCTCCGTATCCACATCAGAAATTGTTTAAAAAGTGCAAGAGTGCTACTTTTCAGCTTGATGGTGCAACATACACTATAGGTAACTATTCTCAGCAATTAAATTTCTTTCGGGAGAAAATTGAAAATAATGTGTACGCCGTGTGGAATTTAATTAAATATATTTCAAAGATATTTTTAGGATTGGTTTATACGATAAGTATATGGTATATAGAATTATTGTTGCACTCTGAATAATAATGCAGTTGCCTCGGAATTGCAACGTTTGGAGAATTTCTTAGGGAAAATATTTATAGAAATAACATTTCGTCAGTGTATTTTGAGTCAGTTTCCCGTGAAAAATTGAACTCGCTGCTATATCCGTAGTATTGAGATACGAGTCTTATATTTTATGCAGAGAAGAAAACCGACGAAAACGAAGGCAAAATTTAGACGAAATTCTTTATCAGCCACTCGTATTTTCATTTACGTCGCAATCCAATTTTTCATTATCGATACTCGCTTTCTGTGCAGCCATGAAGCTTTATCAATAAATTGATGAAGAAAACGATTTAAAGTAACAAAAAAATGGACATCGTAACTTTGTCAAAAAAAAAGTCACAGTTACGTTTTATTATTCCTCTTATCAACGTTCTAATTAGAGATCGATATACATGTGTATTTTTAAAAATTCTTGCGTGTCGCGAAAATGTTCGAAAAAAAATAAAATAAAAAAATATCAGCAATCATGACACGGACCCGAACTAGTCTGAGAGTGTAAAATCTAATTGAAATATTTCAGCCTCGGGAAACTATCCTTACGCGAATTCACTTTGGTCCGCACTTCAATCACAAATCGGAATTGCACGCGGGAACGAGAATTCGCGGAATTTTCAACTTGTTTGTTCGTATTTCAAAAATAACGTGAAACTTGCCAGAGCGTCGAGTTACGTAAGATTTCCCGGTAACTTGACGTATTTCGGCGAAATAGATTATGGAATTGAGAAATAACAAAAAGTCGTCTTGTGGAGGGTGAAATAAACAAAGATAAAATTGACTAATAAAAAAAGTCAATTTCAAAAAATGCAAAAATTCCAAAAAAATTTCATTTTCAACGACAGTTTGTACTTTGTGCGTAAAGTTACGTAAGAACGAGTTTGTCCCTTGATCCACTAATCAACGTCGTCTCCTAAGCACCAGTAACTTGCTGTTCCAGTGCGATCACGGAAAACGTGTAGAAGGCGTCGCGACGGCCTTTTTTGTAATTCGACGGAAAATTTTCCCTAACGGGAAAATACACAGGCAATTCCAGTGTCATTCGTATGTAAATACCTACGTGTGCATTAAATCGCTTTCCTTATTCAATCAGCTACCCCTATAAGTGTTTAATATTTTTTTAGGGTAGGTCGTCAATGCGTAAAACAATAATACTTACTTGGGAATAATTTCTCATAGTTTAACCCTTTAAAAAAAATGAATACACACTTACCACCTGTAATTTATTCAGGGTTACTAATTCATACTGGGCATTCCATTTAAGGGTTGAATAATTACACCCTTAATATAATCCAACAGTGAATTATTCTATTTGTTATCCTATACTGCTCTTGTGATAAGCAACCCCTTAGATATTCCCTTAATTGTCTCGTCGACGCTCGCTCGTAATTTGCAAACAAGGGGCATGTTTTTGATTGCACAGTAATTTATTGATAACGTCACGTCAGACCACCTATGACATTAGACATTATAGATTCCAGCAGGTCAATCCAATCTCGCCGAAGTAATTGACGCGAATTCAAAATTTTTAACGAAGAAATTAGTCACGGATTTAATTACGTAGAATTTTTTTAAATTATCAATTTAATTATGTGTCAAATTATGAAAATCATTAGCAGGGGAGTTCCGGTTCTACAGTCCTGCAGTTTCCGTCGACTGTTTCTGGCAGGTGCTTAATTACGATTTTACGTGGCGCGATTAACGGAACGTACGAGCGAATAGGGGTTCGGCTGGGGGATGATCGGGTCAATCAATTCTTCGTCATTGGGTTTTCACGAAAAAATCGATGAGCTCTGATCAATAATTTTTTTCAATTGTCAATATTCGATTAAAATCTCTTTAGAAATTTTACGTATAACATAAAACACTGTGCGCGCTATTAATATTATAAATGTATATATTTATTTTGAAAAATGGTACAACGTCGCTCTTACACATATCGTGAGTTATAGATTATTGATTATTGTAAGGGGATTGTCAAATCGTTATCTAATGATTTGTCATTAATCAACGCTAAAATTATACGGCGTCTTGATACTCTTGTTCTCCCATCGGTTCAGCGGCTCATTAATAATACGTACACGACATAGATAACGCTTATCAATCAGCTTCGAATAATCAATGCAAACTTCTAAGCAGCTCGAAGCAAAATGTAATTAACTCAGACGGGTATAATTGCATTATAGATACAATTAAAATGTAGAAGTATCGAATTTCATTGTCACCAATGGTGCCAATTAAATGTTGGGTATCATATTGTTGAAGGATAGACCAAAAATTATTGATTTCTTATCGATTTTCCGTGGGTTTGTTTTAATGGGTCATTTAAATCGGATAACTAAAAGATCGTTTATTCAGGGCAATTTCGACGTAATGCAAACGCGCCCTGGCTAAGGGGCAGCTTTTAATTAGAATTGACGGCGATGTAATCAGACGGATCGATCCTCAATCTTGAGCGGATCTTTTTTTTTATCATCCCTTGTTCGAGGCGAGATAGTTTCAAGGTACTAATTGTTATCGGTGCTAGCAGTGCGCCGAGGCTCGTTTGAAATTGACGGCCCAGGAATCTTAAAATAAGGGATGTTGCAGCGCCGCCTGTATAAGGCAGGCGCTCGCCTGAGTTCCTTGTAAAATTTGCTTAGGGACATCGTAATATGCTACGGGGTTGGTCTTTGGACATTTTATAGGAGGTATCTTTTATTTGAGGGAGGGCTTCATTTTATTTGACGACCCTTAAGGGCAGCTTCGCCTTGGAATTAAATTTAACGAACGTAAGTGGGCACTTGCGTGTTAACTCGCGGGGATATTATGTTTTCAGCATTTTTCATCCCCCTATCCGTACCCTCGTATTTGTCAATCCTGTTGTTTCCGAAATATTTGGATTTTTTAGAAAGAAATTTTTCTTACTCATTCATTGGCACCGTTTCGAAATTTGCAAAAGGGTAAAAATAATTTGTTTCATCCTGCCTCCCGCCCATCAACCCTGACTGCCCTTTCGGATTTTGCAATTCTAATTCCCATCGATACTCGTAGTCGTCAGTCGCGTCGGCGTGAAGCTGATGAAACGGCGAATGCGAATTTAGGGGATGAAAAGGATTGAAAAATCGTCCCCTGGGCCGCGAGGAGCCATGCAGCTCGTAAATTGTAGTCAAACGAATTTCGATCCGCGTGTGCGACTGCATATAAGTACGTGGACAATGAAAAACAACCCTTATCCGCGTGGCATGCTTACTTTACGGGAATTGCCAATTACAACCCTTACGCAAGGTCCACGTGTGTAGCTTCACATAGACATTAGGGTGTCTGCTGTCTATAGTATCGGCGTTCATGTTTTAGGGTTCTTTATTATTTATTTTTTTTTTTAGTAATCTCGAGTTACTACCCCTATTTGTAGTATATTTACGTCTGCGGATCATTAAGACGACCCCTCGTTCTAAGGGTCGCTTTAGAGAAAGGAAGAAGAAAATATATGCTTTCTCAAGGAACCATACTGTGTATCACTGTATAGGGGTTGGCAGTACTGCTATGTGATAGAAGGGTTGTTTCCGGAGCGTCGCACTTCTCACTTTTATTTTACAGCCGTTGAGTCGTTGTTGCTGCTTCTTTTTCTTTTTCGTAATTTTCTTTATATCCTTGCGTTTTGCACGAAAAACTTCTCGGCTTCTGGCGAATTTCTTCATCAAGCCGCATATAGGCCCTTTCACTCACCTTTCACTCGACTTTCCTCCTCCTGTCACGGGCGAATACGGATCCTACGGAATTCCTAAGTTTTACGTGCTCCACGTGGAATTCCGAAATAAAATCCCATTTAGCTGATCAGTGATCACCAACTGGCAGGTGTAACCGGTATAAACGACTCCGTAGAATCTGGATTATTGGTCGCGGTCAAATTAATCGAAACGACTTGTAGTCGGCCTGATCTCTACTTTTAGTATATTAAAGCTTAAACCTTGGAGGCAAGTGAAACCGATTTGTCACGTCAAAATCGAATAAGGATTTTCGCTTTGGAGTATTGTCGATTTTTAAAGAAATATTATATAAGTATTCTTATTTTTTTCTTATCGTTCTCGCAGCACCAATATTGCCAATGACCAGTGCGCCATACTTGCATGTGCTTTCATCTCTTCGTATGGAATAGAAAGCTCGTAATTTTTTTTTTCATTATCACAACGAATGAAAACGTTTAATCATATTTCTTCATAATCGAACGAGACTGATTCGATAACTGAAAATCGATTTGATTGTGTGATTGTTTTCGCCGCGTTCATTCGTTACGTCACGTGGTATAAAAATCTACACGTTACCACTAGGGACAACGTACGTGCGTGTACGGTATAAGCGTTGTTGCCAAAAGTAAATTTTAAAAAAGAGACAAAAAATTATCCTTTGGCAGGAAAAGGTAAAGAAAATAAAGGAAGATTCAACCATCTTTTTATGTACTACGAATATTAGGTATAAATTATATTTAATATTCGTTTCCTACGTTCTGCCATGTCTGGTGTGCATCTCTCTCTCTCTCTCTCTCTCTCTCTCTCTCTCTCTCTCTCTCTCTCTCTCTCTCTCTCTCTCTCTTTCTCTTTCTGTTCATCCTCCTGGGATATTCGTGATCGGATATTACAGTTACTTAAGTTCCAGCTGCTTTGATTCTTTTGTATAACTTTTGCATTAATCAACTCCAACGAATTAACCCTGCTCACGATACCAGAAGTAGCTGTACCATGTCAATATTGATGATAAGTGAGATATCGATTGCACCATTAGAGATAATTAATCTATGTCTCTCTCTGTCACTGCCCGATGACTTAGCTCAGCATGGATGCCGAGTCGCATACAAACAATCGATACTTTGATGCATTGGAAAAGTGCATTCGTAGGTTGCATTGGAGAATTGCGTACTACGTTATATGTCAGTTGTTAGAAAAATCATACAATTTGCAGAAAGAGAGAGAGAGAGAGAGAGAGAGAGAGAGAGAGAGAGAGAGAGAGAGAAAAAAGGACAAGAATCACGGAAAGTAAACCTGTACCGTACAAGTGTCCAAATATTTTCAACCAAAGGACAGGCGGCTTCCCCTTGTTTTTTTACTTTCATCAAATTAATAGATATCAGACTTCTTAGGGATGATTGAATAGAATGAACGGGTCTTTCGGCGAGGGTAGAGCAAAAATATGTCTTAGGGATTGGTTTGGAGTCAGTATTGGAAAAGATGGTTAATCCATTAAATGAATTGATAATTAATATAAAATTAATTTAGATGTTATCTGATATTAAAAACACAGTCACCTGCTTATCTGCTCTGAGCGAAGTTCATGTTAGAAACAACATTGGCGAACTTTGACGAGCCGATAAGCACTGCTGTGAACTTCTGATTATATGCTCCAGCGGTAATTTGAACCTGCCGAGGATTAGCATTGGTTACGATCAGACAGCACTGTCTCGATGCCGTGGGACTTCACGTATGTATATACAGTCTGTCACATGAGTCTTCGGACGCCATAATTAATTTGATATTTATTATTATCAAATACATAATAATTGTCATCTGATACGGATACGTACGCAAGTTTATGGGTACGCAGAAAGTACGAGTATACGAGTGTACGAGTGTACCCGCTAACTCTTTCAATTCTTAATCTGCAACCTTCGGATTTTAGTTTTTCGTGCATGAAAAATTGTGAGATTCGGCACTCGTAATAGCCAGAGAGTGGGAGAGGGGGGGGGGGAGGCTTATCAATGTTACTATCATACTTCGCTACTGGACCTACTCGACCTGCTTGATCCTTTGTGGAATCTTCCGCGGTCATTTGCTCATGCAAAAGGGACAATTTCGCGTCCAATTTCCATCTTTGTATATTAGCGTATGTGGTTAGCACGTTGCTGCCTCATTAGGCGAACGAGGGGGACGGGGGGGGGGGTGGTAAATAATTTTCCAATAATTTTTCCAGGAGCCTCCAATTTCTTATTCCCGCTGTGCGGACAGTTTGGTGATAGATTTTCTCCTGCCTGGGATCGAAAAGTTATTGTCTCTTGTAAAGCGGATTCCCTGGGGTTCGGCGCTGACGCATTGCTGCTCTCAAATACAGACAATCCATTGCTGTCCCAGCGTGTAGGAGCGTGTAGGAGCGTGTAGGAGCATGCTGGAGCGTCCTGGAGCGTGCTGAACTCCTCAAGCATTGCTGCTCTGAAATGCCTATGGTGACTATTGTTGGGCCAAAGTATCGCTGCTGCGCTGCATCGAAACGCCGCTGTGCCGGCGCGTAAGCAATGCGTCCGGGTATCGCTGTGCTGAAGGATGCTGGGTACTTGGAGGAGCGCAAGCGCAGTACCTTCCTGAATAGAGCAAGTTACGCCGGTGATAACGTTCGGGACGCATCCGTCACTCGAGCTTACGTTAACTCCCAGTGATTTACACAGTCTGAAATCGAGCGCCCACTCGACGACTTTCCTAACACCTGACATACCTGACACACGTGAATCTACTTTCGAAATATCTAGGGAACTTTAGTCGAGTAAAAGAAAAGAAAAAAATAGGCCCAACCTACTTTCAACCCTCCACACACTCTGTCCATTCATTATACCAGATTATCTTGCAGCCTGGACATTCCCTTTATGCTCTCTAACCTCCTTCTCACTTGCCTGCATCCAGTACTTTAGTCAGCTTCAAATCGATACTTCCTTCGTGCTAATAATAATTCCACCCTCTACATATTCTCATTCCTGGTCTCCCCTTCATCCCCATCCACTGAAATTCATTTTCGTGCTTAGAAAAAAACAATTGTTTTACATACAAATTTTGGAATTTTGTTTCAAAATAATTTTGTATTAAATTCTTTTTTCTTTTTCAAAGACTTGTATCTCTTTAAGCGCCTAATGTGCTTGGCGATCTCAGCAGATAAGGGATTCTGGGAGAGTGCTAGCTGCCCATGTAAGACTTGTGGGTATTTGTATGCGCTAACTGTCGTCCATGGACTCTATCTTGGAATACTCCTCTTGCAAGAGACTTTACGTATAGGTAATATAGAGACCAGAACTTCCACGAAGCGGCTTTATAAATCACAAAGGATTTGCATAATTGGCGCAGTTCCAATTTCACATGGAAGGTTGGTTGCTGCAAGGTTGCTTCCTATTGGGTCGGTTTGGCTTAGCTTGGGTTAGCTCAAAGTATCCTATAGATTGCAAAAGACTTCGCAAGCTTTTATCTTCGACCTCACTGTTACTTTAGTGTTCTTGGGGGTC
This sequence comes from Calameuta pygmaea, assembly GCA_031762395.1. Lineage (NCBI taxonomy): Eukaryota > Metazoa > Arthropoda > Insecta > Hymenoptera > Cephidae > Calameuta > Calameuta pygmaea. The sequence goes on along the minus strand of JASANN010000150.1, from coordinate 32,190 downwards.
GCGGCAATCATTTCGAACGCCGGATTGGCTTAGGTCAGTCGATTTTTAATCGTCGGATAGATTTTCACGTTGATACCAACTTTTTTACCTGCATCTGATTTCGAGATTTATGCTGGTCTCATATATATTTTTTTCTTTCTTTTTTACTCGACCCCTTCGTCTTGTCCCAGGAGGAAATTCTCGGATCTTCAGAAGTTCTGGAAAATTGGGAAAATCTCCTTCGAGTATATTTTTTAGAAGGAAACATCGTATGTCTCCTTCGACATTTTTCACATTTTTTTTTGCAGGCGCAGCAGCATCTAACTTTGCAGTATGACGTGTTTATCTCTCCAGGGATTGAAATTGAAGATAGATGTTTCTTTTAGAGTTAAAAAAATAATCCCCCCCCCCCCCGCCCTATAATGACGTATTTTGAATCCGGATATCTACGTTTTATGAAGCTTTTGATGTAATACCGGATACATATGTCACCTTTGACTCGTGATATGATTTGCTAAAAATAGACGATCAGAGAAATATTTGAGTTTCAAAGTTCCGTGTTGTACGGTTTCGCGGTAAAAATTTGAATTAAAAAATACAAAATTATATCTGACGATGAGTCTCGGATACTTTGCTGAATTAACTTAAGACAACGGGAACTTTTAATTTAAGCTTCTTTCGACGAAATTTTATATATCCTCTTTAAACGGATTAAAAGAAAAGAAGATTCAATATTACTTAGCGACATTAAATTTCGCAAAACTGTCTCTTTGTCTGAAACTCGTAAAATCAATGCAGCATCACAGGTTTATAGTTTTCGGATAAACAAAGAGTGAAATACCGTCGACCCATAACAATTTAATTTTATTCACAATAATCGTCTCGATATTTACCTCTCTCGTTGTGCACCCGCCAGTAGTTTCAGTTGATCGTAAAATCGCAACGATTTGCCATTGAAATTGTGAAAACTGCAACGATACGATTGTCCAATTGAACGCTCGATCTTTTCAGTCAATTTGATCGCAACGCGTTTCTCTGGATGGTCGACGATTAAATTATATATTTAATATTCTCCTATGAAGCATGGAAAAAATTGAAGGCGGTACAAACGGGTACAAACGGTTCTAAATACATCCCTGAAAACGGAATTTAATTTACTCAAAGCCGGGTGCTAACTGTTTTTTGACACCCCCCGGTAATTCTGAACTCTTTAAGGTACAAAGGGGGTACAATCGCGTAAGTTCAAGGTGGACTTTCATCACTAAACCTAAATATAATTCGAATCTCACAAATTGATATCCGACGAATGGCGCTAAATGTTTGTCATTCATTTTTTCCTGCCCTTCGTCCCATGAGAAATGAGCCAACGTCTTGACGCTTTCTCGTTCCGTTTGTATCCCTATACGATTTAATACATACATGTATACCAAACACGATACTAATTCTTGCGATTGAGATGCTGCAAATCTCTTGACAATCGTTTCGACATGTAACATACTTATCTGTAGATATAATGTACGTAATAAGGTAGATGCGTCCTTATAAAAATGACATTACTTTAATCGATAGCCGAATCAATTGCAGCAGTGCAATTGATTGGATTCTTTAGCCACGTGTTCCTAAAGACATAAAATTCTATACACAAATGAGCGCAGTATCAATTATCCAAATAGAAGTATAACTAGTACCAACGTCATTCACTGTAAACGAGCTAATGATTTTAGAGTTTTACGTTAACTTTACAGACAAAAGCACTATTTTCACGTAATTCGTCCCATTTTCCCATCTGCGCAGAGACAAAATTACATTTGGTCTCTCACGTCTACTTGCACACAAATGGAAGGACCTTTTTACCCCAGAATCTAAATTCTAGGAAAATTCAATCTTTCTGGTCTCATCGAATTTTGAATGAAAACAAATTTCTCTAGCAAATGGTATTAATATACATATTATATGCGCACGTCATATTACATATGAAATATCCAATTTTATGAAATTCCAATAGTAGAGTATCTCAAGGTCGAGGAATATCAAGAGTATGTGTATATAGGTATATGAGGGGAGGTGAGCACAGAACCGGCGCTGCTTTGTTTGGCCTCCGCTTCCTCCGCTTCCTCCGCTTCCTCCCTTCTGCCCGATTTTGTTCTGCCGTCGCGGTATATTAAGCAGCAAATGAAATCAGGGTTTATTGGATTTGAAGAGGCACCTTCCCAATCGATCTCTCGAACCCTCATCCTGACCACTGGCCCCATCCCTAGGCGCAGCCTCCCCTCGGACAAATATTTCCTCGCTCTTGTAAGACGCTAATGCGTCAAGGTTCGCGCGCCTCGCATCTCGCATCGTTAAAGAAGCGTGTCCAAAATTCAATTAAACGTCACCGATCGTAGATAACATTGTTAACGAATTTGAATACCATAACGAATTTTCAGCATTCCAATTTCCCGCGTCATTGACGTATCGCTGTCGGTTCAATCGAGGCGGGAATATTCGAATCGAGAAATATTTTTCGGTGAACTTTAAGCTTATTTTCAAGGGAGAATTCACGTTATCGTAAAAATCTCGTTAGGAGGAATCCTTTGACCGGAAGCTCGTGGAGGAGTTGCGTCGTTTCCGTGAAATCCGCTTGTGGCGCCACCGGCTTTTTGGGCTCACAATTAATGCCTCGTCGAGGGTGACGTCTATTTGCATTCCTTATGCAGCATTTTTTTGTTCTCAATTATTGGAAAATCACAGGAGAATTTTTTGAAATATTATGAACGGTAATTTTTTTGTTAAGTTTTTGAAAATATATCATGTCATTTTTAAAATCTACGTCGTGTCGTATGGAATTTGTTTGAGTGAAAATTTGTGTACTTGTCTCTTTGCTATACGGTATTTCTAGCTTAAGCTTATTTTGACGAATCGCGTCGCAGCCCACACGGTCGTCTACTTGCGAAGGACACTTGAGCTACTCGTTAACTTGGTGCAATTATGCCCTTTATACATATATAGGACTTGTATCTCGTATCTCGAGAAGTTGCGGAACAAGTGAAAAAGCACGTACAGGCCTGTTTCCCGTGTAGCCAATAATCAGCACGTGCGCTGTAACCTGGAACCGAAGTACCTTTCTACCTGTAACATCTATGTACTTGTGCAATTTCTTGGGAAGATAGAAAGTCGAACTTTCACAATGTCTATTGGATGCACGTAACTCTCGAATAGAAGGACTGTCCTCGATTTTTAAATCTTCTCCCGCTTTTTTTTCTTCATCTTGTGATTTTTCTCCTCGGTATTTCAATCCGGTCCGAAGCTACTGGAATTTTATTTCATTATATTGGAGCACAATATTGTGTGTTTCATTTTGAAAAGAAATATATATATATATATATACATATATAGGGTACCTATGGGACTAAGGTTCATGGTACATACAACTAGACGTCCGACGTATTCGTCGTGACGCAAATAGGACACGACGCCGGACGTCCTGGCGTCTCAGGAGAGCTCAAACAAGGGAGGATGACGTCGGGGCTGAGGGCTGATTTATTGACGATGGGTGATTAGCACTCTCGGTGGTCGACAAAAAAACGGAATCCTAAAAATTGAAGGCTGGTCCAGATAGTCTAGAACGATGCTGTTTACCAGTATTTTTATAAACGTACAGACGCCTAATTTCCCAATATCTGCATGGACGCTTTAAGAAATATATAAATCGCGTGTAACCAGTAGCAGCAAATCTTTTGTAAAATTAGGAAGCAAAAACAATCTTAGTTTATTTTTTCACCGAAAATTCAGATGACACGTCATGGGTACTTTTCGAAAAGTTCATTATTCTCGGCCGACTAATTGCCTTTCGATTAATTGATATTTTTACGTGACTGTCTTAACCTCTATCTCTCAACTTCTAATTCGATTTAATTTGCTATTATAAGATTTGCAAAGATCTCACAGCCTCCCAGCCTTTTATACCGTATGAAATGGACCATTTATAGATTACGCAAGAGATTCGGCTATTAAACAAAATCTTTATTTCTCATCATAAAAGTTTACCGCGAATTCTCCTCACTCTCCCTCCCTTTCTCTTTTCTCTTTTCTCTTTTCTCTGTCTCTTCTCTCCCTCCAGAAGGTCGGCTTGTACGACACGTGAATGAGTTCTTCACGTACGCGTACCAATACAGCCCAAACAGGAATGAAGTTTCTCTTCGGGCCGTTATGTCCTTTATTCTTGAACCCCGAAGTCATTTTCCTGCCCTCAGTGTCTTGCGCCCCGAAAGATCCTCCAGAATCCCAGCCGCCGTTCCTTTCCCGAGGAAACCCATTGTTTCTGCGAGGAGTCCGCAGGTCTTCGGGATTTAAAAGCCGTGGAAGGTGGGTTCTGCCTACCGTGATGTCTCTAGCCAAATAACTGGACATTTCAGTGAGCTGACTGCCCTTCATCCCTTCATCCCTTCATTCCTTCAACTTCATTCCCTATTCGAGTTACCTTTATGGAATTCTAGAGTCATCCCATGCCTGGCTGGAGCAGAACTTTTTTTTTTCCTTTCCTCGTTATCTTAGCCATTTACGTTTCGCATCGACTCCTTCATATACACGTCTTCTCCCATTAGGATTGGCGAATTTAACGGTAAAACTTTTACGTGTCACCTCGTTTCGACGCGGCGCAAAAATTGTAGTCGATGACTTCCCTCCGGTAGCTGCATTCAGACGGGCAGTTAATGAAAATTCTCCTAATGAGTGCCTAACCAAGCGTCGTGAACGCGAAACCAACTTCTTACGACGAGCCCATTTACGTTGCAGAAGCTTCGATCAAAATTGTAATGTTTGTCCATCTAATTAAAAGAATAAGTGGATATGTCCATTCGAAGTAACGTGACATAATAATTTCTTTGTGGGTAGTATGGGGAGGGGGGGGGGGGTCATATGACAGACAATGGGTGTGATAAATAATACTTTTTTTACTCTGATGATAAAATCGCTCAGCCCTTGCAGGTTTGCTTATCTTTATTAGGGGCGTAAAGATAGCCGAATTGCAAAGGAGATTCTGCGAAGCCGACGACGTGGCCGAGCGATGATTTACGGAGAGGCTGGACGGGTATATATATATATATCGTGAGGAAGGGAGATTTCGTGAATATCAACTTTTCAAATTTTATTTTTTCGCCACTTTCATTAAACGAGAGACCCTAAATCTTTTGGCGTGATAATGATTCATAATTTTTCTTTGTACGAGCCTTTGGTTTTCGTTTACGAAAAAGAATTATTTTGCTTGTAAATATTTTGGTAAAATATTTGCCAGCCTTTTTTTTAGAATAATTTTGTAAATTGTGTTTTTTGGAGAGGGGTGGGGTGGCTGAATGAATTTACGATTTCTTACGTAACATCGAGAGCGTTGAGGACTTTGGTAATGAAGACTCTTATTGGATTTAAAATAGAATTCCGACGGAGCGTCGCGACGTCTTATGGAATTCGAATTAACGAATGCGTCGGTAGTTAAAGTGGCAACGTAAATGGGATGTAAAATGGTCGAATGTCAGTCGGCGTCGAAACAATTTCAATTAACGGAAGGGCAAGGACAGGTTGACGTGTATTTCGTTTGGTGGCGTCGTGGGACGTCGGTTATACGATTTTAAAGGGTCGGGAGATGAAATGGAATTTTTAATTCGGTCCATTGATCTCATGACTAGGTTTCGTTTGTTTGGGTTAGGTTAGTCACTGTAACATAAAAGAGCTTGCAGGGGAAAAAGCTCGACCTAGACTTAACGAATGACTATATCTATATTCGCACGAAGGCAAGAGTCATGATTATAGGGATTAAGCTCGCTTCACTCTGTAAATCGTAATTTGCGTGTTAAAGGAAAAAGAAAAAAAAATAAATAAACGAGAATAAAAGCGAAAGGGAAAGATAAAAGCGAAATGACTATCTCCTTTGGCTATTCCGCGACTCGGTAATGCATTTGAATATGGTAATATTATGGAATAAGGTTCTTATTTCTATGAAAACTCTGAAAACTCTTTAGGTAAATTACTTCGGAGAAGCTTTCTTTGTGCTTCTGTCCAATGACTTTCTCTTTTATTACGTCATTTCGTGCTGACTATTAACTCGGCGTTTTCACTTTTTCACGCTATAGAAAGTAGGCATATGCTTTTTTTCTATTATGATTTTGTTATTAATACAAATTTTCACTTTCTATTGTTACCGTTAAAATTTTCATTGTTTTAAATTTTGCAAATTTTTATTTAACATTTGTATAAAAATTTTCAAAATTTCTCACATTATTTTCGTTCAATCCTTTATATACATTTTTATGATGGTACTTGGTTTTTTTTTTTGAAAATGAGGATTACCTCCAACATTTCTAATCCCAGTAAGATCCACCTTAAAGTCCCATAATTGGATTTCATGAAACGAATCCTTAATTCTGGCCCTGGCTAAGGACTCGATTTACTCGAATCACCCTAAAAAAGAAGCCTAACTCTGAATTCAAGGTATTCAGCGAAATGCGAATTTCAAAAGTTTATCCAACACGAATATTACATTTTTCGTAGACAAAAAAAGGAAAGTTGTTCCTGTATCTGCAGCGCGAAATAAAGTTGCAGCTTTCATGGAAATGGAATCGGGCGAATGCTTAACCGTGCTAGGATTATTCCACGTGGACGAGTACGAATATATCTACTGGGGGTTGATGCCCCCCAGTGCTACTACGAAATGTGCAGACTACGTCCTCCTCAGTATTGCACACTGTGCATTCAGTATGCACCCAGTGACGTAATAGAAGATACCGAATGCATTGTTCGCCAAAATTCATCTGCCACGTACAGCACTGGTAGGTATACACACACACACACACACACACATATATCACTATATTTCTGTCTTTCTAAAATATTATTGATCAATTATCGAAATCACTTTTCCTAAGGAAATGAAAACAAAAAAAGAATTAACCACGTTAACTGCATTCCTTACTTGTGGGATATTCAAAACTTTTTATTCCATCTTAAAAAAAAAACAATTTTTTTTTATAAATCTACAAAGACCTCACTTCCATCCCATGGTGATCGCTGGTGTTTCCGTTGGTCTTTGTGTCACGCGACGTGCGTGCCTACGTCTTATCAATCCTTCCGCCAAGGAATTGATAGCTTCCGTTTGGCTGCACGAACGCGCTGCCACAATTTAAAAGAAAAAGTCACACAACCTTCTTCTCGACACTATATATTCCTTGCCTGTTGTATCGATATAATCGATATTATAGATTCTGGTATTTTTACACTACAAAAAATGCTATGTGATTTGAACGAAACTTTGGACTGTTTTTTTAATTTTAATTTTTTTAATTCTAATATCTACTTCACTCTTTTAGATCGAAATGACGGCCGTCATGTTCGATTTAAATATTTTCTTCAGAGGGAAAAAACGTTCGGGATTAAATTATTGACAGACTTCAGTTGATTGCCATTACTTTTTTTTCGCTGGAAAAAATTTATAAATAATTCAATGTTATCGATTTTAAAATTGCTGGATTTAATTTTCAGTAAAATTTTGACATTTCCTTGTATTATGCGACAGCCTAGGAATTAACCTTTTTTTGTTACATAAAACGAAAAGTTGCATATTTATGTATATATTGCGCGTAGTTCGATTATTTAATAAGAAATATTTTTCGTCTGTGTACTTTCTCGGGATAAGCGGAAAATAACGAGTTTGTCATGACGTCACATTATTTAACGAGAGAAGAACGTGCCGATTTCACAATAGTGGATATGGCGCCATAGCAATCAGACAATCCTATATTTACATCGACCATAAATAAGACTGGACTAGACTATATAATTTCCAAGTGAAACTAGCTTACATTTGGTCAGAGAAAACCTGTCTTCCTTAGTTCGAAAATTACCTAACCACAGACATGCAGTTTGATTAATGATCTAATAAAAAAAAATGTGGTAACTTGAAAAAAAAATGAGAAAACAGTAAGAAGAAAAAAGTGAAAATTAATAATCATTGAATAGAGTGCACAAATCCCATTTTCAACTCGCTTATGAGTGCGTGTGAAGAATTTGTTTTGTTATCACCTTAACTGCCTCCCTAAACTCGGTGACTGCGTTCCGAAAAATGTTAAGGGATCATATTTTTAAGAATTGTTCGCTTCTTCGTAGCTTCATGGTTAATTGGCCATAAATTGCAGTATGAACTCTTTATTCTGAGAAGAGCCTGGAAAAGCTCCCAAGAGGTTGGCTCATCGATCGATTCCGCAGCTTTCTCGTGTCTCCCTGATTACTTGGAAACTGGGGACAGGCGATACGTCTTCGAAGCATCCGACAAAGACTTCATTTTTCTCGTGTACGTTACAGTTACCTTCGTCCAATAAGCAATTATCCGATAATAACCCGGAGGTCGTCAAGTGACCTATAAAAAAGAAGCCCCTTTCGACTCGTTCTAAAAAAGAAAAAGTTGAAAAGATTATCAAAAACTTGATTTTGTTGTCGCTTGCGAAAGAAATTTTCGTTTCTCTCCTCTATATTTTCATTTTGATAACAACTTCATTCGAGCGACTACGAAAATACGTAAAAAGACTTGACGCGTCGGCTACTGGGAACAAGGCTCCTACCATCATACAAATCGGTGCTTGACAATTAAGGCGAACTCTCAAAGCTAAACGAGCGCGATGAGCTTTTAATTAATTTTAATAATACGCTTTGAGTTTCATGAAAATCATGAAATGTATAGAGAATGTAATATAATACATGCTATAGGTATAAAGTTAGCCTATCTACTTATAGATTCCGGTATAGTTTTCGCGTGACAATGGAGAATGGAGAATTTTCAAAGGCGATGGGAATCAGCCTTGCGAATCGAACGTTTGTCCCATTTAAATGTTACCTGCCAAATCCTTTGGTGGAAATAAGATGCCTTATATGCATTTTCGTTCTCAGTGCACCCGAGCTATTTATTCGTGTGGAATTTTATTTACCAAAAATTGTATACTTTTTGCATTTATTGTATTTTGGATAAAAGTTGAAGGTACAGTCAATGAAGATAGTACAAGAAATAAGTCTATATCTATCTAAAAGAAGAGGCTTGCGATATTAAGGAGAATTTTCAAGAGGCGTTCGCAGAGCGTCGTACGTGCTGGGTTCGAGTTCGCAGAGCTTTTCGAGGAAGAAGGACGAAAAGCTGCTTTAATGCCAGCTCCGGGAGGACGGCGCTTGCGAAAAGATAACAAGGAGAAGTAAAACGAGCAAAAATAATTCAATCCTTCAGGCGTCAAAGCAGGGCAGCTCATGTAAGACGGAAACATGACTTATATTATTATTATTTTCTTAGGAACCGAGTAAGCAGGATGCAGAAAAATTTATAAGAATCTCGCTTCATTCAGGATTCGCTATTATGTACACGTACGTGCGGAAGATTCCTTAAAAGTGTCTTTTCTATGCCGAATGAGTAGCAAAGAAAAAAAAAAGGTTGATCTTTATGAAATATCAATATCTGTCAAATGTGCCTCGGCTCGAGGAGCAAAATATAAGTTTGAAGTTTGCGAAGGAAAGTGAAATTTGGAAAAAGAAAGAGACTTGTACGAAATTCTTGTGTTCTAATTTTTTTTTTTTATGGAATTTACCTAGTTCAAGGGATTTTACTGTTATCAAATTTAAGTACAAAGTAGCTAATTTTGGAAAATTTTCAATTTTGGCCAAAGGGTTGCTACAGAATGCTGTACAAATTACTTATGGGAAATACTAACAGTGTCTCAAGAGAGAAGAGTGAGATAAGAAAAGGCCATCTGGTTACACGATGGACCAGTGACGAGCTGAGAAGATTAAAGGAAATAGGAAGAAAATGGGAAAATAAGGAAAAGGGGGGGGGGGGGGTGAGGGAATAAAGAAATGCTGGATATACCTCAGGACGGAATGAGAAGATGAAGATAAAGGTTAAAAAAAGGAAAAAGGGAGAATCTTATAAATACAGCTATATCTGAATTATGCATAAATGTGGTTTTATTTGAACCTCTTAACCCCTTATGTATAAAGATAAGCATGAAAGGGTCCTATCAAATTTCACTATTATAATTTTCATATCTTGCAAAATTGCCTTACCTCACGTCTTCACTCGACGTCTATGTAAATTAGACCGGAAATGGCACATGTGAATTATGCAAATTAATGAATATTTTTTATCTCACATTAGAAACATTGTAAAAATTATTATTCTTATCAATAATCATTACGTACGATAAGCCGCTCAATAATATTTTTCATCGAACGTCTATTGTATATAGATCAGTATGCTCTTCCTGTATCATATATCGGGTGGTCAAATAATTACGTTAAAGTTTAATGGAACGCTGTGCTAATTAAGTTTAAGCAAAGACATTACCGTATAGTCAATACGCTTTATGAATAAATTACGGGAACTCCAGCAACTTCTCATAAAAGGGAAGTAAAGGTATGTCGATAAAAATGCAAAATATTCTTCTCACTCCTTTTCAGTCCTTACATCAGCCATTGAAATTTGTGTGACAAAAAAAGTGAAAAGAAAATTCAGCGTGTCCGACCTCTTGAAATGGTTACGTCATGGATGAATAAGGATTTTGGGATAAAGAAGGAATGATGGGGAAAAAAAGGTATGAGAAAGCAAGGATCTTCATGTTTTCAGTTTCCATCGTTTTTTTTTTTCTTCTTTCCCACCACGGTCCATTAAGTATTTTGGTGAAGCGAGGAAAAAAGAGGTCGCAGCTGCCCAGCGGGAAGTTCAAGTTGCGCGTAAAATGTTTCCTTGTCGAAAAATCCCTATAAATTCCTCCGGGAATTCTGTATCGAACGTTTGCTTCAGTTTACGTTGGTACCGTTCGAATAGACGAGAACCGTCGCAATTGGCCGAGGGCCAATCAAACTGGAGTATTGCTCCACGTATTCATGCACATACGTGAAATCCTCTTTCGAGTTGAATCAATATCACGGATAGTCTTGTTCGCCCGTATATTCGGTCTATGCGTGTCCGTATTTCAGGCCGGATGCGAATTAGCTTCTGTTTTGAGATCAAATGGAAACTGGCGCGTACCAAATTAGAAACATCCGAGCGAAAGTAGTTTAAGTATACATGGATATATATATATACATTTTAAAGAAAATGAAAATAACGTGGTCAATTTAGAATATTATTAATTAATCTATATCATGAATTTTTTATCAGCCTAAAAAGTGTATTCGCCTTTTTAAAAAATAATCACTCAATGAACCAAAGAATTGGCGAAAAAAGTTCTTTCAAGTGCATCGCGTAATCGAATTTGTACGTGAATCAACTGAATAGCCTCACAGTCTGTGTTGACGAGTAAAAGATTTTTTGCAGGTTTTTACTTTATCACCTTTAACGTAAAAGAGTCCCCTAGACAAGATCTACTCGTGGAACATATATGTACACATATATATACACTACCACTGTTTCACAATAGTTATATCGATGGAATAATTTTAAAAAATTTGATACCTCTCATTTCGAAAAAAAAGAAACACTCTCCAAGAACAAATGCAATTATATCTCTCTCCGTGGGAATTAAATTAATTTTTTCTTTCTTCCACGTAGTTTCAATTTCCAAAATGAATGGTGGCTCGGTAAGTATCCAGATATTCCAGTATTATTGAATATCGAGTAAATTTATCCCAGCGATTTTGGTGCAATAACGGAAAATGTTTAACTGCTCCTGAAAGTATTAAACTGCAAAGACTTGAGTTCGAATAAGGCAAACGAACCAGGTTAGCAGCATTTTAACGTGGATGGCTTGATGGGGCCATTAAAGTGCGTCGTTTAAAAATTCCCCTTGCAACCGCCCCGTGCCCCCCCGTGCCCTCCGTGCCCCACTGTCCCCCTACCGACCCAGTGTACCCGTTAATTACAAGAATTTCATAGCTGTAGTTGCCGCGCCCTTCTTTTCTACATACATTTATATATATATATTTTACACACCAATATTTATATTCTCGGTGAAAGCCGTAATCGATTTTGCCCAAGAATGTATTTTTTATATTTCCCCATGTTTTTTTTTGTTTTTAACATCATATCTCTCCCGACGACACCACGTAGTGGTATAGTCGACCTGAAAGCGATTCAGTCGTAACATAAATGGAGGGAACAAGTTTGAAATATTTTACCTGATACGTATCTTTGGCGAGGTACGTGAAATTGAATTGCACCGAAAATGATATTCTTTATGGATACAATTTTACGACTTTCACTTATGTTAGATGAGAATGAAAAATAATTTTTCTTTTTAAATTATTATACTTGATACACTTGATGTTAATAATTAGTCAAAAACAGTCATTAATAATATGATAGTGAAAGTTGCGATTTTTTGTAGTCGGCGCAGATACGAGTTGACGAAACTTTGGCATGATGTCGCCTCGTGGGATTCGCGAAAATTTTCATAAATTATTCCAGCTTATTAGTCGTACGCATGGCTCCCATTAGCGATAACGTTATGGTAGTTGATAGTGATCGAAACCGAACTCAACCGTAGGCCTATTACACCTTTGCTAATGTCTGACCACCTAGAGTTGGTATCTACTGACCTTTGAGTATCTGCATTTATGGTCTGCATGGTCGTTATCGATTTAATTTGGACTCTCGTTTTGATAAGGATTTTTTAAAATTTGGATCATTGATAAACCCTTCTTGTACTTGCTTGATGGAAATTTCGTCTGCCATCCTGTATGTAAGGTGGGTATTAAAATGCACTGTCGGTAATGTCATTACCGATTTGTTCCTTTTTACCTCCATGGAATTGAGTGAGAGATATGTAATTGTGCTGGCAATATTGATAGGGAATTTTGATAACTACCCTTAACGCTACTATGGGGGTTGATGAGGAATAAAAGAAAGTTTTATAACGATAAAATCATTAACCACTCACGATAGCTATATCGAAGCTAAACGATTTGTGATACATATAATTCACACAAGTGGATTTGGTGAGATATAGCTCAGACTTGTAGATAAAACTGATACAATATTATCGGAGTGGGATAATGAAATTTCTATGGTAATCTATGTCCACTTTTATCTATTTTTTTATCGACAGATGATAAGAGAGTGAGGAGAAGAAATTTTTTTAAATAATGTTTTTCGATATTGTAGTTATTGAAAGTAATTGTTACGTTTGTTCCAGGGCATTTTTAATATTTGGTTAAGTGGGATTGGTATTTGAGTAGATGATTAGCCGGTTATCATCGTAAATGTGGTTGAGGGTTAATTGAATTGGTAAAATGTGTAATTGGACAGATTTTTGAGACACTCAATTTCTGTTGAGAGAGTAATATCCTTTCGATTAAGGCCGTTGAGATTGACCGGAAATATGAATTCTGTCACTATTTCCTGAGCGACGTCGGTAAGGCAGGAAGTACGTTAAACTGATTGACCGACCGTGGTGATTTCCAGCGGCATTCGGACGAACCTTTAAGGTATGAAAAAAATTATCTCATTTCCGACGATAATGCAGGAATTTTTTTTCGTCCTATGAATTCTTCTGCATCTCTGATTACGAGAGGAAAAAGAAAACAAGTCTATCGTTGAACTTGGAATTTTAAATATTGCAATTGGTGTGTAAATTCCGCTTGTAGAAAGTTTTATGGAATTTAAAACTTAAATTCCACGCAAAATTTTAACCTTTTTCTTTTAAAGTCTGATTTCTTTCTTGTAAGCATCATTACTGTTGCTGGTGTGGATAGTCAAAATAAAATAAAATAAAAAGTGCAAACAGTAGAAATAGCTTAAATTCACGACTATAAATTTTCTAATATTATGGTTTACCGCTCCTACTGTCATTCTTTTGATATTTTTATATTTGTGCGAAAAATTCCAAAATCTAATTTCGTCTGTCAACAATCATACGTGAAAGATTCATGATTAATGTATAGCATACTTTTTTCTCTTACCCATATTTAATTTACGTTCTCTGTACGATAATCAAGAGAAAATATTACCGACATTGCAATTCCACCGCGAGCAATTATTTGCCTTTTGTCAATTAGCATAAGCGGATTGCATAATTTGCCGAGACTCAACGATTAGCAAATTGTTTGAGCAAAGCTCGTTAAAGTCCTCGCCAGGATTATTTGCAATGACGTGTGACGTCGGCAAGAATCTTATTAAGTAGATATCACTATTACTCCACAGACACCAATGAAATTTTCATCGTCTTAATTCCAACTGATTTTCAGGTTAATTAAAGAAATCTCATTACCACCTCGCAATTATAAGCGAACTAATATTACATTTTTAATTAGCCACACAAGCTTAATCAATTTTATCATTGCGTTAAACCCGTCTACGAAATGTGTCAAAACTAGTCAACTCGATATTTGACAGTAACAATTAGCGACCTGTCATTTATTATTCAGAATCAAGGGCTGATATCCATTGACGCAAGGTGTTACCGTCATTCGGACGTATTGACCATAAATAAAGAATTTTTTTAATCAACTCGAATTTGAAAATTGGGAAAAATAATACACACACACACGCGCACGCGCACGCACACACATACCAAACAGATCCATCACATCATTATGTCGAAAGTACAGTCGTACAAATTAATGTGTTTCGAATAAAAAACTTTAGACACTGACTAACCTTAATGTCTGATCTATTTCAACTTTATCTACTTGAACTTGGACAAGGAATCTTTTTTATTTTATTTTATTTCTCTAGTAGAATTCTCCGGGTATTTGGAAAGCTTCCAAAATTTCTTCAAGGACTTCTTTTACATATCAAACATATATATATATATATATATATATATATGTGTGTGTGTGTGTGTATCAGGCAGGATGGCGTATTATCGCGGCATCTTTTTCGGCGGATTGTTACGGTATCTTAAACACGCCTGGTCACGCTCTCATATTATTTACGCGTTAGCCCCATAATTGAGTCCGTGTAAAGGATAATAATACAGCGCAATCCCTTTTGGTCATATAGACTTTTTTGCTTCTCGTTTTCTCAATCTGTTTGTACGCTTTTCTTTACTGTTATTGCACATATACATATATCTATACCCGCTTTAGGTATACCGGGTGCTCATGAAATTATGACGTTTAAGGGGTTGATTTGTTTTGTTACTAACGAGGTACACTTGATGTACGTTTTTCGGTAAAGTAATATTCCGTTCGGGGGTCGTAGTCTTATGTGAGTTATTGAGGGGCCAATTTAATACCAGTTTCAATCCATAAGAGTCTCCTGGATTTGACATTCAGCTCGTGAACAGACTATAGGCAATTTTTTTCTTGCATGCATAATATTAGAATTTTGATTTTCTTATGTTTTGTATAGTGATTTTTTTTCAATTTTCGAATTATTTATTATGGTACTAATCTTCATTAGGGGATGACGTGTGTCAGTGGAATATATATTTCGAATTTTGCATAGTAAATTTTGAGGTGAAAAATGAGGTTTTTTTATTTCCTTAGCGCGTCTACCGTTTTTCCTCATGAATATAGATATACAGCAGGTCACTGGTTACGGAGGTCGTGGAATCTAATGGGAATTTGAAATCGTCCAATTTAGGTAAGTTAGCATTAGCTCAGATTAGCTAACATCGTTAGAGTTCTCGAAGTGATCGAGGTTCAGTTGACTCGAGATTACTCGGAGTAATCCGCATTCAGGCATCATTCAGGTATGTCGCTGAGATCCTGGCTGGCCTCGCAGAGAGGTTTCAAGATGATCTCATACGTCATCTAATTTATATCTGATACCTAATTCACTTGGTTCTTGGTACGACCTTCTGTTTTGGTGGCTCACGGGAAATTGAATTTCGTTGAAATTTTGGAAAAAACGCGCACGCGCGTGGGACTGTTTCAATTTTGCGAATTAAAGTATTGAATTGAATTTTAGTGTATTATTGGACGTAAGAACAAAATTGGACAATTAGATGTAAATCCATGTGTGTGTATATAGTATATATATATATATATATATATATATTTATATTTAACAAATATATTATTATTATTGACTTACGAGTTGCAAAATATGAACGTGTAAAATGAGTTGAGGTAGAACGTGCAGGATATGGACGTGCAGGTTATTCATGTGTGGAATCTCTGTGTCTCCTTATACATATAATAATGTACTATATGTGTGTGGAATATTATATTCGTCGCAGTGAATTAAGTCGGTAAGTGAGGAGCTCGAATTTATGCAGAAACTTGTACGTAATTTACGTGTCCCTTAAGCGTATTGCGTTCTGGTACTATAAGCACGTGAATTGTCCCGAAGGAACCAGTTAACGTGCGTTACGCGAATAGAGCCGCATCCTGCACTCAGGATCCATAAATTATATTTGTGCTCTTGTGTAACTTGAAAATGCATTATCAATCGATCGGAATCGATCAAACTAGATCAATGCTAGAGCAGACAACGTTGGCGTCGCGACGCTTGACCGCGGCAATTTTCAATATCGACTGGAATAATTAGTCTTTTTTATCGAAATTATTTCACTTCACGTTTTCTGTATTCCCACCTTGTACCGAGTGCGCATGTGCATCATAATAAAAATCTAGATCAATCAATGCCTAATTCGACATGACGCGTTTCGATAGTATGTATGACAGACTGATAGTATGCGATCTATCAGAAAATTAATTATGTAAAATTCTGTTCCTTGATCTTGTTAATGAAATTCCCTTTTTTTTTGCCCTATTTCAACGTTATTTTCTCGCTGCATATTTTTTTTTGTATATTTAAATAATATTTGTTCACCAAACGTCACGTCTACATCCGACAGGTAATAAAGTTGCTTGTAATTCTTTAACTTGTCCACGACTCTAGAACGGTATCTATATCGATCTTGTTTAACGATCGCCCCATAAATGCGTAGGTGCCAATAAACTCTTTAACCATTATTATACTCTTAATTTATGTATACTGTTACGCGTATGTGATGTACCGGTCCGCAGGTTACGCTTGATGAGTTTTTAAAAAATTATAATTTTTATGTCCAGTCAGTTTGACTGTCTATAATCATATATAATTGTATCATTATCATTGGCTCTTAATGCGTAAGCAGACCGTTGCTAATTGTAAGTCAATCAGTAAATCAGTCAGTACTTGAGTTCGTCGACCAGCTGCATTTTGTCGAGAGTTCGCAATTCTTAAAAAATGACATGCGGCATTTTCCCAAAAAAAATTTAAATATATTCTAAATAAGAAAGGTTAAATAAAAATATACGTACTTTGTAAGAAAAAGATTTATCTGCAGTGTGACACGTGCGTCATTGTTTACGAGCTGTCAAAAAAGAAGCACGTGGATCTCCTGGACTGACCATTATAGGATAGAGGTAATCCCAGCAATGGGAAAGCCGACGCGCAAAAGGCTTAATCTCTTCGTGTTCCAGTTCGAGAATTGGCGACTGGAGAATTTCGCACTATTCTTTTTATCTTCCCATTGAAATCCCGAAGCACAGAGCACCCGATCCATAATGTATGAACCAAACGAAAGGGAGGCGGCGCTCGCTCGAAGCCAATCAGAGATCGAGACTGATCGGCCGTTTGCTCTCTCGGTACGATTGGCATTCGCCATTCCTGAATCCCACGTCGAGTGTCGTCGGACGGCTTTTTATTTTTATTTTTTATTGTTATTGCTCAAGCTTCGCGAATCTCACCTCGGCGAAATCGGAATTTCAAACGATCTTTGTTTTCTGCACTGAATAATCTTTTAATATTTCATACGTACCTTTTTGCTCGGCTCTTTTCATTAACATTACTTTTTTAAATTATTTTTCCGGCTAATTGTATTTTTGTATCAATACGTACAGTAGGTCGTAGGGACAAGATACCTTTTTTTAAGGGAAATTTCACTACGTTTACGTTGACGTGTGTCTTTTAACTCATTGATAATGGAATTTAAATTAATAATATGTATATGTACTTATGTATATACATATGTATATTTGTACTTTGGTATAATAATGGGATGTAATAACTCCAGGACCAGAAAACAAGCACTCGTTTACTCGCTTCAAATAAATTCGCTAATTTCAAAGTTCAAAGCGAACCCGCGCGCCATTGGAAATTTCATTAATATTTATAAAGGTAGAGAAATGATTCTTTGCCTGGAGGTAGGAAAGAACGTGATATTTTTTTTTAGTCTCGTAAGAATATTTACATGTATATACTGTCTGTTTTTTTATATCATTATATGTATATGTTTATAGGTACATGTATGTATGTACACACTATAATATATGAATACATTACTCATCAATCATCTTGCCAAGTACCTGCTATAATTTCCGTGAAAATCTCAGGTGTTTTTTTTTTTAACATAAAATCTCACGATCGTACGATTTCCTTTTCACGAAATGCCGCGGTGCCGGAATCTTGCCAGCATCTTCCCAGCAAATACGTATACAGGGAAAAAAAACTTTATTTTTCAAACCTCCAAGGGAATGAAGAATTTTCGAATCGCACATCCCAACAGCGACAAGCTGTAGAAATAATAAAAAGTAAAGGTCGCCATATAGGGTAACAAAAGAAATTGACAAAAATATCCAATAGAATTTTAACGGGTATAGCGTAGATAATAATCGCGATTATAGGACTTAAAAATGAGTACATTATATTATCACGCGCTTGATGTACCGTTTAAAGTTTTATTACTCGAATAATTTGTCGAATTAATATAAAAATAAAAGCAAGACGGCCGTTCCTAGACGTTCGGTCGCACCTGCCAAATATATGTATACTGGCTCTGTTAAATTCGTTCGCGTTTACCTTACATCATCCGAGTATCGTTCAACAAGCGATTATCGATACCGCAGGATGTTACTTATCTTATACCAGGTGTACACTTTATCAAGCAGACGCTCACAGAAAGTTTAGCTGACTGATGCTAACTTGTACCTGAATTTTAGTTCAGTCCACAATACAACCTAACCCAATGTTAGCCTAACTTTTGGCAAGCCTCTGCACTTTTGAATTGTGCATCACGATAGTTCAATTATCATCTACTTTTAGATTTACTTCGCGACCTATTTTACTATTTGATTACTTAGCTTCTTTAGTTGAGCTCAAATAATTCCTTTTGTCACGAATTATCTATGGCGTACACTCTAGCGTTTATATATATATATATATGCCTTGATACCGTCACGCAATGAAACCAGTACTTTACGAAAGTCGTAAGTTAAAAATATTCCACGAAAAAAATGGAGTCTCCAAAATTGTCTATTAGATTTATTATTATTATAATGTATAAAGTTTCACAAACTTGCCAGATTCATTAAAAACCCATGTCGATCTACGTCGCTTGATTTTTTATCTGTTCTCACGAATACGCGTACTTTGATAAAAATGTTTAATTATTCAAAATTTACGAACGAGATTAAATACTTTTTTTTTCGTATAGTGGACTTTGAAGATCAATCATTATTATTTTATGTTATTACTTTGTTAGTTATTATAATGCAAAAGTACATTGACAGTTTTCACTCTTGTTGCGCAACTAGAATTGAAAATGTATTATGTATGCCGATCGTTCACGTGTATACAGACGATTTTACTGTCGTCATTGATTTATGACTGCGCGCTGGAGGGGAAATTATCGCTCGCAATTATTTAATTAAACTTTAATACCCCTTCCACCTTTTACGATTGACGGCCGCAGTTCTTTCTACGCTTTCCAGTAACAATTTAACAGTCACTTTACTTTCGGGTGTTAGGCGGCTCATCTAGAATCGATTAGCCAAATATGTATATACGTGTATATATGTATAAGCAAGTAGTTAAACCAAAAGCAGATCTCAATTATCACAATAAAAGACAGATGCTTTCATCCTGAAACTACACAGTTTTAATATATCTATGCTGATTATTGCTCAATCATTATTATATGTACATAGTAGTAAGACAATGTATAAGTACACGTAAAACATTTGTGCAAATTCGCCAAATAATTTTACGTCATGTTTTCGAAAAACGTAATTTAAATTTTGATATTTGAAACCGATCATTAAATTGAATTATTGTCTATTTTCGAGAGTCGTTATACGCAGGTGTGCAAATCTTGATTGTCATTAATTCATATGGCCGTAAATTCGACTTCGACTCCTTATCACTCGTACACTTTAATTTGATTATCGAATCATGAAATCCGTCCTCCATCTTCATTTCACCTACTTACCTACCTTCGGCCACCTTCAACGTCTCCCCCCTACTCCCCCTGCCCCCCTTCATCCAACTTGGATAACCTTTACGATTTTAATTATACAAGCCAAAAGTACTTTCCCTATTTTATGAGCGTCGCCAACAACGTGATAACCTCCAAAATAATGCCTGCCGCTTTGCCCGGTTATGCTTACGTAAGATCTGCCTTCGTTAAAACATGTATGTTTTGTAGGTACATGAAAAATCAGGAATATCGTCCTATTAGCATATTACATATGATTATAGGTATGGAATGCATATTTGGTTATTATGGTCAACAGCATATGTACAGAATCTGTATAGGTATCAATTTCAGTATGGGTCGTCATATGTCAATATTCCAATATGCATATGATTACATGATTACACATAACAAAATTCGATGTTTCAATAAGAAAATTATGTAATGACCTAATAACTTCCCTTATAAGTTCTGAAACAATAATCTCAGATAAATACAGTAACGTCCAATTAAAGAGTCGAACACTTGAGTTTTTGTGTATTTATGTGAAACTATGACTGATTTTAAAAAACCAAAGACATGTCTTTTTTTTAGGAAATTTCCTTCCCGCTCGAATGATAAAGGTTTTATCCCGATCGGACATAAAATGGCCGAACGGCTGGGGTTGCAGTGAAATAGTGCATTTCGGGACTTTTGAAAAAGTGCGAGTACTAGTGGTTCCGGAAATAAAAATTCATAATTCTAATTATGGGATGAGAAAGGGCATCTTTTGGTAATCCAAAAATACCCCCATTACACCCCTGTAGCGTAACTCTAGGGGGAGCTACACCCCCTTCAAATGAAAACACTTAATCGGCCATAACTTCCGAACGCGTGTATATATATATCTAATCCATTAAAAGTCTACAGCCTGTAGGATTGAATTTATGAAATGCTGCAAATTCAATTATACATTACTTAAAATGAGATTACGCTATACCGTAATCTCCTATTATTATACATATAATAGAAATAAAATATATTTTCTCGTCGAAATTTAGCCTGGAAAATCTTGTCCGTTGGTATAAAAAATGTATATATTTTTTTATTACTATACTCATATATATAGAAACCCTTATAATGTTGTTCTTACAAAAGATATATATATAAGTGACTTTATCGTAAGTGCAAACTATGACACGTGACAGTGATAAAATTTTCGCCGAGTATTTACATGATAATGTCAAGTCAAGTTTTACTCAGGAAAGTTTGAAGGGTTGTTTAAGTCCCACAGGAGAGATATGATTTGTTTGCCGAATAACTTTTTATTATACAAGGAATGACAATTCCACGCAAGAAGTTGACAAAGCAAAAAATCTCGATCGCCTAATTGTTTTATCGGCATAATGAGAAATTCCAGGAAGACTGTGCCGAGTCTTTATTCTTTAACAATAAAAACTATAATCTACCAATTTTGTCCGTTTAAATTAATAAAATAGATGTTACCGATTTTCATAAATACCAGGAACGTCAAGATGTATTGCACCGGGTAGATGCACATGCACCGAAATTCCATTGGAATTCCGTCAAGCCAGCCAGCTAACCAGAATCCTAATAGGTTTATCTGCCTTGCCGAGGCACTCGGCTGTGTCCCTGTATGCGTTTCTGCAACAGTACTCAGGCGATGCAGTTCAATGCAGCATCTCTTATATACATAATGCACCAATTGCGAAAGCGCAATTGCATTATCAATACAGAGCATTCAGGTGGATACACAAGCCGTGGTATATAGGTATTTTCAAGATAAAAAGTTTCTTTTTCTTTAACCCCCTCCCCCTCCCCCTCCCCCCAACAAAAAATCATTACCAAAGACCGTGGAAATCTGTAAGACCAAAAAATTCGTTAAGACCTTTTGCCTTTTGTTTAATAAAAAAAAAGCATCTTCTCCGGCTTAGTTCACTTTATCTGTTTCTATTCTCACCCGCTCGCTCACTTTGTGCCTCTAATTGACTCCCTGCCTTTTCTTTTTTATTTTTTTCTGAAAAGAAAGAAAAAGCTGAGCTAAGATGCAGTGGAAAAAAATAAAATGGTTTGAATGAGTCAGGGGTAAGAATGGAGTGAGTTAGGGAGGGGGGGGGGGGGGAAGTAAGAAGCAAATATATATATATATATATATACGAAACGGAAGTAGTAAGTATCCTGTCGTTTTATTTCTATTTTGACCGCAAGTCAAGCCAGCGACCGGCGAGATTACATTTCACCCGGCGTACTTGTGGACTCGCCTGAATCCTACTACCCGTCTCTGAAAACGACGCAAGCTTCACCCTCTTATTGCATTTTACTTACTGCAACGGCGGATGCATCGCGGAACACGTCACGTAGCAATAGTCGCGCGTCACGCCACTGGAAAATTTCTATAAGGATTCCATAAGAATTTCACGAGTTTATGACGTCAGGGTTTTGTATAATTTCACAAAATTATTACGAGTCTCCTAAATAACTGATTCTGAATAAACAAAAAGCGGTCAACAAATTTCATCAATTTCCTTCGATTCTTTGAAATTTCAACTAAAAATTAATTTGCGCGATGCTTATCATTATCGCGTAATAAATATAATACTGCACAGTATGCACTTACGACGCATGACATAAACGTCATTCGACACGTTATTAACTGAACTCACCCTATTCTTTTTTTCTGTTGCAGGTGAGTTGCGGATTCTTATCTATTTAAATTACGTTAAAGATAACTCAGCCGGTAAGTCATTCCAATGACATTTAAATAACGTACCAAATATCAAAGTCCCAATCTGTTTCGTTATAAATACAAATTACAAAGCTACTCGATATAAATTTATCAAGTTTCGAAATTACGAATCGATCGATTCGTCATTAACACTAATTAATCGGCGCGATTGGAAAAAAGGTGTTTAATCTTTTTATTTAAAAAAAAAGTCACACCCCACCCCCATACTTAAAAACTTATGATATACGTCAACTTGAAGTACTTGATTTTAATCGAGTTTGCCATGTAACTTTTCTCTCGGAAATTTACATGTAAATTTATAAGCAGCTGACAAGTAATACCGACACCTGCTCAAGAACCGATTGACAATACTAGTACAATACAAGTATGTACGTGTAACGTTAAAACTAGTACAGCAGTGCCGGTAAGATTAATCGTCGTGGTCGTCGAACTGCCAAAAGTATAAGTCGTTACGTCACTGAGTAACTAAAAATGTAGTGTCCCATTTTAACAATAGACGTTTCACGTCTAATCCTAACCAGTACCTGACATGTAGTAGTAGTTAGAATTCATATGTGCGTGACGTCACGTAGACACACGACACGCATTATGCTCGTCACTCTCTTCTCGAGTATCGAGTATCTTCGGATGTGGACACATGTGGGTACGAGTACAGGTTTAAATGGTGTCTTATGTTTATTATTATTATTATTATCAGTGACGTATATAGACGTCTAACAAGAGGTATCGTTAATTTCACATTGATACGTGATGATGTTTGTTGCTGGCGCATTGTTCGCACTTCAAAGAAGTTGTTGCTTTTGTGATGAAATACATGGTCGGTTGATGTCGGCAATTTTTCTTTTTTTTTTTTTTATATATTACTAGAATTACGTGCGGGTCAGAGGTCGCGTTTTTAATTGATTGGCACACAATGCATCGTGTTGCATAGTTTATTATCGGGGGGGGTTATGGGGGAAGGAATGGGGGAGCAAAGAGTATTGTTGATTTACGTATCGTGGGATGCGTTGTATAATTTTGTTACAAATATGTAATTTATATTGATAGCGTCATATGGATTTTTCGTATATCTTTTGAGGACGTTGGTGAATTTTGTGCCGTATCACGCAAAATATATGTAAACCCATAATAATGGGAATCCGAATATGTGCAGTTTTTTGGGGGATTTTTCAATCTTATTTTATATCTGTTGATGTTTCTTCTTGTCTCTCGTTACTGTGTGATCTCGTAGGGAACGACTTGTCTTGTAGGTTGATACGGAATTGCAATTTCTTTAATGGGAATTGTGGGCTGCGATTTTCGATAGAATTTTCTTTTTATCGACATTTGCTCCTGTCATTTCAAGGAATTCAGGAGAGGAACGTCCGACGTTTCATTTTCCCGGTAAGTCAATGTTTGTTTACGTATCCTGAGAAATTAATTGCACGAAATTCTTTCTTTTTTTTTCTCATACGAACAATTTTTTTGTTAGCTCGACTGCACGGTGAAAGGAACTGACACTTTTGATGTTTTGCACGAAGAATTTGGTGAATTATCCAAAACGACGCGGTGCCACACTGATTCAAGGATTTATCGATATATCGATCTGATTAGAATATAATTGTAATCCGTGTGATTAGGAAATTTAATTGATCATAGTAAAAATAAGTTATTCAATATCCTATAACCTTCTTAAGTTTTATCTAATCCGACTGTATATTTATAGTTAAAGAAATCATCCCCTATGCGTTGTCTCGTTAACTTTTATTACTGAAGAAGGAAAAGCTGCATATTTAATTAAGAAAAATACGATCTAGATTACTTGAATGGGCTGATCTTAACGGATGCGCAAATATCGGTTTGCGCAGAATGGATAATGCCGAGTAGTGCGAGAAAACGCGAGAAAGGATTTGTCTGTGGAAGAAGGACGGTGAGAGGGTTGAAAGGTGGGGTTGTAAGAATGAATAAGTACGAGAGAGAGAGAGAGAGAGAGAGTCCCGAACGCATTGAGAATAATATAGGGAAGAAAGAAGGAGCGCTTGGCTGACGGTGAGGAGGGAGAAAGAGAGAGTGAGAGAGAGAGTGAGGGGGGGGGGGGGGGGTGGGGGGTTGAGTGGTGGTGGTATTCGAATGGTTCAGTTGTAGCGCTGCCGCGGTTCGGACCACACGTGCTTCTGTTTCGTGCAATCGGCCGTCGCACGCATGCACCGTACGTCTGACCAGACGCGCGACCATTCCACTTGAGCGGCTGACTCGCCGCTGCCCTCACTACTTTATCACATTTAAGTTTTACCAAGTTTCCGCGCCACCGACTTTCATCGACTTTACGAACACTTTGACACATATCGGCGTCAAATGTTTGATACCTGAAGTACATATGGATTTTATGATAACGATACGAGTCTGGACCACGCGCATCTGTCGGATGCTGCCTTGGAGATGACGATGCTTCTCTCGTTATGCTTGAACTTTGGAAACTTTTGAAGAATTTCCTTAAACCCTGCAGTCTTTCCTACTGTTACGCTGACCAGAGTGTAATTTCTATATTGATGCTCTTATCTCGAGCAATGCACGTTGCTCCCTTGGTTGCGCGTGTCCTAAGAATCTTTTATCGTGGACCATTCGTCTCGGACGCTTTATGAAATTGAATCAAGAACTGGCTTTACTTTTTGCTAATCCTTCGCTTGATACCGGACAGTTTATAAACTTTCTATATATAGCGTGATAACCGTGTCGCGTGGATATGGTTCTTCAATGCATCTGATCATCCACTTCACGTGGGCAAAGTGCATAGATGCATAATGTGCAGTATTTAACGCGAGAAAAAGAAATCGGCGTTACGTAAGGCTGCGTTGCGAATACGTAACGCACGCGTCTTTGACTTCTCGTACCTCCAGCAGATTCCGGCGAAACACCAAGTGCTTTACTGATGATCGTTATAGATGCAAAGGAGGGGAGAAAAGGAAAACGGTTTTGAAGTCTATAAAATCTAGAGCTGAGTTTATCTTAAGGTGAAAACTCTCATCTTGTTCCAACATATCGGGTACCTGGTTAAATATGTGTTTGGGCAGCTTCTACTTGACAGACGGTCGCGGTTGCGGTTGCGGTTGCGGTTGCGGTTGCGGTTGCTGCAGCCTGTGAACGCGGTTTGGTCGGGCAATGGCCAATTTTCGCAGTGTTTTCGCGCGGGTTCGTTACATCTTCGTTATAACTTTTTACGGTTTTCGCGAATATCTTGACGGCGGGCAATAACGAAGAATTTGAATTTGATTACTTATAAACGTAATCGACCACCTTGAAAGTTCACAGTGTATGAAAAATTTGTGAAAAATTAAAGAAAAAATAACAATAAGAAAATAACGGTTTTGCGAAAAACGTGTAATGAAATTTTTGTAATAAATAAAATTTAATAAATTTTATCAAAATCGATACACGCCACTCTCGTGGATGATTTTTCTCAGTTGATTAATCAAGGATAATTGTAATTCACATGTATCGCATAATCATCTTCCTCGTTTCATTGTTCTTATCAATATGCATGTACTTTATGATAACCGCCCTGTACAGTGGTATAATGAAGATCAAGTGAAGCCTGACGATTGCTCGTCAGACTAAATAACCAGTGAGTGAAATGTTTAAGTCCCGTCCTATAAATGGCAGGGAAACCGTAATTGGTTATCGTGGGTTGGATAAACCGATTTTCTAAATGGTTATGAATTGTAAATGAAGGAGATAGAAAATTACGTACGGCTTGCCGATGAATTTTTAGGGTAAATTCGACGCCAAACCTAGTTATGAATATAAAATATAACGGGTAGTAATAAATCACATCAGGAAAAAAGATGGGTACGGCAGCTACTTCTAAGGGCTGAATTTTACCTGAACGAGGGTTAACGTTAGGTTAGGCATTTTCTACGATCTGCGATAAAATTTTCACAATAGGAAATAACCTATTAATTCGCTTTCGGTCGCGTCTCATTCCTAGAAATGAGAATTGATCGCATCGATTAGAAAATTTCGTAATTTATATACTTTGATGAAATTCCAAAAAATTTATCTAAATCATATCACGTGACGAAGTGGGGATAATTTGGTGAAATTAATTTGAAAAAAAGTAGATCGACGTACGTGTGACATAAAATTTAAGTCGGTGTTTAAATTATCGATATGGAATTTATTTTCCAAATTTTGGTCCTTCTTCTGACTGAAAGTAAGGCTGGTTATATAATGTCTATACGATAGACTCATGTGATAAGGAATTCGTGCTCGGGTGAAGATGTCTAGACAAAACAAAGACCCCGTGCATAAGTGCCACTCGGATCCAGGTGGTGCCGGTAGTGCTTCTTGCGCCTCTGGTAAGCGGATCACTCGCAGGCACGTACCTAGTGTACCCAGTACCCCGGCTACGAGGAAATGTGTTCTTACCCTCGACGGTTATAGCTACGTTATCGGTAAGTCGGCCATTACGATCTTAACATAAAGTTCAAATAAAGGTTTTTCAGGAAATCAATTTTTTTCATAATTCTTGAACATTTTTCTGCTTCTTTATGGAATATCGTAATCTGTTTGTTGAAGTCACTATCGGTGTGGATCAGACTTTCCTCATCGACGTGTAACTATTGGCTTTGATGTTGCGTCATTTGGCACGTTGCACGATCGATTATGGAAAATCGACACGCGATCGATATTCAGACTGTTATTATACGACGATGCACGTGAACGCAACGAATTGTCCTACAGGACACTCTACACTTATCCCGTTTACGTTAATTTCACGTCAGGCATTAATATACATAATGCGTACACATAAATGGTGGCCGAATCATATCCAGAGGGAACAGAGTACCAAGTGCTGTCTCGTCTCGTGTCCCGTCGCTTCGCGAAGACGCACGGACATACGTGTATTACGGTATTTCGTTAACGCAATGGCGGCCATCATTAAAGTCAATTCAAAGAGATTAAATTAAAAGCACGAGATGGCCCCAGCCTAATAAGAGACTGGCACGCGAGCTACTCGATACGGCCCTGATATTGGGATCGATCAAAAATCATTTCGTCTTGAATTTTTTTTCTTTCTTTTCATTCTTACCCCACCCGTATATTAAGAAATTTGACGATTCCTCGTCGCGACGCTCCGTTAACCAGTAACAATTAGCTCAGCCACTGAGTTATTGAGTCATTGAGTCACTAAGTCACTGACTCATTGAGTCATTGAGTATACTCGTTGAGGCGACACGTTTAATAGCTCACGAGATTCGGAGGAATCTCACTTCATCCTAAAAACAAGATGGTGGTTAGTTAAAATTGAGATTTTTTTGAGGGGCTGAGGGGAATTATGCTTATGGAAGCAGTTATTTTTTTTAATTATTTCTTTTTTGGGGTTGTATTTATTTAGGTCTGACTAATTAGTGTCGAAGTTATCAAAGGCAGAGTTAGAGAGAGAAGGGAGTTGATGCTCGGTGTTTTATTTTTGGGGGTTTTCCCGGGATTTGTGGTACTTCGGGTCTTTTCAGGCTTTTCTACGAATTCGTTTTTATTGATCTTTATGTTTTTTCTTGCCTTTTTTTAGTGTGGTTGCAAATAACACGAACGATAGACTGAGCTTTGATAAATATTAGATCACCACTATCTGGAGTATGAACAAGCACGATGTGTAATTCAATCGCAAGAACTTTTTCACGAAATTCCACCATCCTTGTAATTTTATTTAATTGTAATTCAATCACACGTATCAAGCCCGTGTGTGTGTGTGTGTGTGTTTATATGGGTGTACTTCCAATAAAATCCTTACTATACGTCAATATAATTCTACAAAAATCGATAGCTCTGAGTGTCGGAGCATGTAAATGAATTATTGGGAAATAAAAAATCCAAATTTCATCAACGTATCGAGGTGGAAATTTTTTTGTCCATTTTATGGAAAATCATTTCGCATCATCGTTTTACGTGGACGAGTGGTGAAATGGGAAAGCTGAAGTACAAGAAGGTATGTGCCCAGAAAATTTCAAAGGGTCTGCCCAGGGATTCATAGTGAAAAAATTTGTTCATCCCTCCAATCACCCAGACTTTCTAACCCAATGGGATCGTTTCGTTACTCGATGCCTATGGGCGGATTTCCAAAGCTGGCAAAGGGTCCGAAAGCTGTCCGAGCAAAGTCAATTGGCTTTTTATGGCTCGAGTCATGTAACTTGGTTCCGAGAGATGTGGCATTATTACGCTCCATTCCAGGAAAGTTCGTTCTCCTGAACTTGACCTTTCGCACTCATCCCATTAAATTGGAAACGAACGACCTGCCGTGTCACGGTGAAACGAAGACTGCTGTAGCGAGCGAGAAGTTCCACTTTGGGCTGAGGAGATTGCCATTCAATTTTTCAGAATAGTCTCGAAATAATAATGGACCAAATCCTGACTGGAGCTTTAGTACTTTATGGAATAAGCTACAAGATTACGAAAATTTATCAAATTTCAATTTTATCGATAGTGCAAATATTTACTGTATATACTTTTTAGGTATATCTTGTTATCATTTTTTATTTAAAAAAATATTTTCAATGATTTCGTAAAGAAATTTTTTTCTTATCAGATAAATCCGTGATCACTGCGGATTCTCGATACTTGTATAAAAATATCTGATTTGCCTTCTTCTTAATGATAGTAATTTGCCAAATCATGAATTCTTAGCGAATTCGAAACAGATTTTCAATTTTGTCCGTGTAGCAATAATAAAGAATAAAAAAGATCTCATGAACATGAACAAAAAATTACCAGAAGATCTCTTTCGACAGTCTTAAATGCTCTCGATGATGTCGAGTTGTAGCGAATGAAAATGGCCGAGAGTCGCGAATAAATACTCGTAAAGTATCAAAGGAAAACAGCCGTCAACGAAAGCAAACGAAGAAGAAGAGGAGGAGCGAAGATGAAAAAGAGGAAGAAGGTCATTGCAATTATGAAAAAGAAATTTTTGATCTTCTCGAAAGTAGAATAAATAATGAATCTTCTCATTCGTATGAAACGGTGAATATACATTCGAAGGCGCGTCGGTGGGATAGGGGAGGGGGCAGGGGGGAGTGACGACTCGTGGAAAAATGGATAAAGGAAGTGAAATAAAAAATACCAACGTGCTTATTTGGACCGCAAGTGAAAAACAAGAATTCTTCGACCTCGGTATCACGTACAATGTATATTGGAGAATTATATATATATTTGTCTCCTTAGTATAGATATATCTGTCGAATTTTGTAAGCCATGCGGGATCGTATGGGCTGTATTTTCTTAAGGACCAAAATAACACTTGCCGCAGGGGATCCAATTAATCAAACGTTGCAACTTTTTAAATATCGCATATATAGATATAGGTTTTTATGTTAAATGTAGATAAAATACAGAGGAGCGTGAAAGCCAAAAGAATGATAAAAAATTACTCATATGGCTAAAAATGACTGATGTAAGCATTGTGGAAAACTGCATCACATGTAGTTGGTTCAGGAGCACACGAGCAATGCAGTCCTTGGCAAATCGGGATAATGCTAGATCAATAAATATATTTAGTGCGAAACCATCTATAGGTACGCAAACCTCCTAACTAAAATTTTATTAAATGACACGTTTGCCTTGCTGGAGACTTTATTGTTTTCAATCTGTCCAAAAAAAAAGACATCTAACTCGTAGAACGACTACAGATATGCGTATAGACTGTCGAGTCTGAAATTGGTCGAATGGCGTAAAGTCAGAAAGCCAAGAGAATTCAAAGTGACGTCGGGCATGTTGATACACTAACCAAATGGTAGCTCTGTGGTTCGGCTGTTTCTATTTGCCTTAGAAAGTTCTGACGTTAGTTTCGAATATCGCGCATTGTGTCCCGTCTTTATGCATTAAAGGGAACATCCGGGTTTTATATATATTGGCGCGAAAAAGCACGTGTTATTACGAGCTGTCACTGAGCATGGAAGTTTTGCTAACTGGCATTATACGTATAAAATACAATTTTTTCTTACCATTTGGAAAAGAAAAAGAAAGGTCCTAGGTATTATTTTCTTTATATATTCAAAATTTATTTCGAAAATTAAAAAAAAAACAATATCTTTGATCCCCTAGTTTTATTATCAGCAAAGATTGGAGATAACTGCTTATAGCGTTCATTCGAAAATGTTATATCTAAGCAATTTCATCTTTGCGCCCCGAGTGAACTAGGATCGTGGACGTGTTATGGAGGTTGCGGAGGAGGTTGCGGAGGCGGTTGCCGAGGAGGTCAGGGGGGAGGACGATTTCCCGGGCAGGTCCTCCAGGGATATTTGACATTGTCAAGTCTCCCAGGAACAGAATCTGCTATAGGAAGTAATGGTTTAGCTTTTACCAAACCGTGCGAACCATATGTGCCCCACCTATGACCCTTATGACTTGGTATACATACTCCAAGGGTAAAAAGATACCATAAAGGAAAAGTAAGGTATAAATCTTCACTGCATTAATAAATTTATATGACGAACAATAAGTTTTTGCAATTCAACATTTTTTTTTTTATGATACCTTATCAACGCGCCTCATAAACGCACATGGATATCGGACTTGAAAGAGTAAACGTTAAGGCCTCGGGTCTTGCCATGGCCTACTCTTACCACTAGCTATGTACACGCCCTCTCCAAGACGCCATTTTGATTCGCTAATAAATTTTCCTGGTCTGCTCGTAGAGATGGTGGCTAGCGGAAAAAAATTTTTTATTTTTCGATGACGCAATGAATGTTTATGTATATTTTTTTCAGATACAAGATCTTTACCTCTTTTACATATTTTATACGTTTGCATCTATTTCGAGGTATAGAAAATTTGTTTATTTCATGGCGATTGGTGAACATGCAAAAATGTTTGTATCGTCGTCGTCTGGTCGACCCTCCATATAAATATTTGCGATGCATATGGAGACATGGTATATATACATATATACGTACGAAAGCTAAGAGAGCGTCTGAACATTTTTCACGCGAATGCTTCAATCGAGAGTCGTTTTCGCTTTGGCCCTATTCTTCTTCCTTAGTCTGATCATCACGCGGGAGTAACTACTAGCTCTGACATTTCCCGACTGCCCCTCTCGTCGTATGTATTCCGACCGTGAGTTATATTCACCTTGGGCAATTTATCTTCATTCGATCTTAATAGCAGTTTCATCGCAATATCACTTTTTTTTTTACAAGTTTTCCGTGAATTTGAAATCGACTCAGTGTAAAATCGATTTTTCAATTTCGATTTTCTAGCAATATTAACTTTTTAATATTAACACTATCCCCCCCCCCCCTTCCCCTCTGCTTCGTACGTTGATGAAGTCGGTGACGTCACACGGCGTAAAATTAACGCACGGTC
>JASANN010000148.1:0-14609 GCA_031762395.1 Calameuta pygmaea | reverse complement strand
CCACCACACTGCCATAATCCGCGGAAATCCTTCATTCTGATTGGTGCCACTTAAATGCTTCTCATTTAAAAACTATTCAGAATTTTGGCAAACGGTTTGCGGGAGGGTAATCAGGGCACCTCCAGCCATCGCCTACTTTCCGGTCCAAAAGTAATTCTGGGACACCCTGTATATACTCATTCAAACTTTCAGGAGAAAACGAAGATAAGAAGCGTTCAAAGTCAGAGAATCTACGTTAAAGAGGATAACTTTTGATGATTATCTGTAATGTCTCGCAGAACATGAGAATTTACTGAAAACTCAAAATACACACGGTACGACAGCGGAAAGTAGCACTGAGTTGGAATGAAGACAAGAGGATCATTATTTAGGATGTAATAACGGATACTATTCCGTGGGGTTATAAAATGTAAAATGTGAAATGTATATTTGATAAAGAATGTAAAATTGTAAATAGTTTGTAAGTAATGTGACGACCACCTTTTACAATGACGCACAACACCACGAGAAATAATTAATAAAATACTCAATTAACTGGGCGTAAAATATAACCAGAGTTATACCGTTATCTTCTAAGGACAACTCTTATGCGGTGGGATCCTGGGTTTGGGAGACAATAATAAAAAGCTGAAAATTAGGGAGGTTCACTCTAAAAACTACTGAAATTAATTTATACCACGACGAACTATCGGAATTAAAATCCAGGAACGAATACGATTTATTTTAAATAGAAAATATAATAACAATATGGTTGAATACAAGTGATAAGTACGAAAAACAGATCGGGATGGTACAGAACGCACTGGGAAATTATCCGAACGATATTACAGAATAATGTTCCTGCTGGAACAACACAACATACGATACGATATAATAAACCGTATGATATAGTGATTCACATACCCATGTACTAGGGAGACGATTCCGCGAGACGTGGACTCAACGATTAGAAACAAAACCGGAAGAATAGAAAGAAGGAAATGAGAGATCGATCCTCTGTTTGTCACCGTATTAGCTATCCTTGGATCCCTAGCGATCAGGAAAGCGTAGTGTGACGAGTAAGAGTACGTCGAACAGAAAAGATCGGTTGATCCCGTGAATTAAAAGCTAGCCAGAATACCCCTGAGCAACACAACATTGTCCAGTAGCTCCTACTACCCACAGGAATACACTCTCCTGAATTATAGGTCCCTCAAACAAATCATGATACGATAAGACAACTAAAAAAAACGGTATTAAACGATAGCCCGTCTATCCCTAAGCTAGGCCGCGCCATGAGTGACGCTATAAATTTCAAAAATCGCGAACCTTCCCGACCACGGCACCGTAATACCGCCCCCTGGTCCAATCAGGTTCGTTGTTACATCGGCTCCACAAGCGAACTCGCGATTTTCAATTGTTTCGACGATCCCGATAAAATAAATCTTGGCATGTTGTTATGTTAGGATGTCAGTAGTACTGTTTCCGGGAGGCAGGAATCACATCCACCTCTACTTCCTCGATATTCGCCTCCCCGCCACTTCTGCAACCCCCGTATGCCCCCTAACCCCGACGGCGCTTGCCGCTTGCTTCGCGCATTTGAACCGCCAGGTTGTATGCTCCGGTCTAGACGTCACCTCTCCCCCAGAGCGCTCCGCCAGGTCTGTAGTTGGCTCTCCAGGCCCCGTCTCAATAGAAATTGTGTCGAATCCTTTTGAATGCGCTTAATCAACTTAAAAACAAACGAAACATTCCCCACAGGGAAATAAATACAAATTCTTAAAATAAAATCAGTTCAAAGCCACGCGAAATGCTCCATAACCTATCAGGCCCCATGACGTAGCCAAATTCGCCTATTTTGTGACGTGCATCAAGATGCGACCTCACAGTATATATTTATCAGGTACGCGCCCCGTTTCCATCCCGTACGGGCTCGGTCTTTCGATTGGGCTAGGATTACGAAATAAACATTTTATTAAGTCATTCATATTCACTCCTCTTCCATTCACTCCTTGGTACTTACAAAATTGTATAATTCGTAGAGTATAACTTGTCACATTAATTTTGACGCCACAAAGGTCCCGATATGGTACTCGCGTGCTTTTGATCACAGGACACAGTAGCCGTCCCTCGGGAAATATAGTTCAACTGTACCGGCCAAGAACTCCAGGATCCCGATTAAATGCGTGATCGATCATCACTACGTTCCGAGTCTCGCGAAAAGCCACGCCACTGTATCGTGCAATTTAAGGGAACATAAATTTCGCGTATTCAAATAGTCTGGTACCGTTTAGAAGACTAACGAATTAACGAATTAGTCCATTGGCATGTTAAATTTTTCGCGCGTAAGCCCTGATTAGTAGAAGACATCCGCGTTAGCCCCGACCGGCAAGGAAAAGAACCCCTTGAACGCCATTCTTGCGTTAACAGCCGTCTTGGCCAGTGCGTTTTCAGTGAAGTACAGAGTATCGTACTTGTTTCGAATTTGCATCATTCACGTTAAGCGTCTCAGCGCCAAAAGGACGAAATCTTTTCGTACACGGTGTGGAAGATCTAAAAATCTTGTGATACTATCGTAATTATCCTCCCAGTTTCGGCGGACGAGAACATCGCGCACCGCCAAAGGAAAAGATTCCAGGCCTCAGCGTGAACTCTTCTACTATTTCTTATTGTCGTTAGTAATTTATAATATTCTCATTCACCTTGGAGAGTTAGCGTAAGAAGCCATGAACTACGCTTCTCGTATGTTCATGATATGGGACCTTCTTATACTAAATTAAGATCTTATCTCTTTTGTTCGACTTGCTGAAATAATACCTTCTATTTCGCTACTGTTACGTATATCCATAATATATTATCTGGTCTATTCTGTTTCAAACATTTCTATTCTTGTGCTAATTGGAGTTCGATATTTATAATTTATAATACTCGCTAGATCGATTCTGTGTGTTCATTACTCGATCTCGTCTGTCTAGCTCGCATTGCGCGAATTATACCCGTCGCTTCGTTCTTCGTAGGACGTTATTCAGAATTATCGAGTAGTTTAATATCTGCATTTCGGTACTGTAACGGATATCCTTGTACGAGGGCACCTTGGCGTCTCGAGCCCTGTAGGTCACAGAAATAGAGTATATCACATATTGAATTATTTCTCTTTATTTTACGTGTCTCGCAAGGACTTTGTATAGCGTGCAGTAATTTTTTAATTAGCGTATATTGTGCACGTATCTTGTATCGGCCCTTATATCGCGATTATTCTTTTATCTTTTTTCGGAAATTCAGTTACAAAGATTGCTAAGAGTAGGGAAAAGAAATATCCACTTGCAACGGCTCTCCAAACATCAGTCACCTGACATTCCAAAGACTGCTTTGCTTGTCTCGCCTATCGTTGCGCATTCTGTTTTCCGCCTATCGTCCTTTATATCTATTTCTGTTCCGCTTTTCTGCTTTTCGGTTTTTTTTGGAGCTTTCCTATTCGTACTCGCCTACCTCCTGTATCGTCATGGGCGTTCTACGTTCTACACCAGGAGCACGAAGCGGACCGCCAACGAGAATTCCTGAGCTACCGGACAAGCGATCGACAGAGGCTGAACCAAACTGCTGTTCGTTTTGGAAGACTTACGTGGAGCAAGGGAGACCCGGAATATGATCCCTTCACTACTTCTGCCGGTCGCCCATACGGACAGCCAAAAAAGGCCTTCGTCATTCGTGCCGCCGATAGGAGGAAAGATCAAATCCTCTATCCTGCCACTGAATCCCAGAACGTCAACCGGCGCTCCCATTATCAGTGGCCCCCGGATAAGATACCAGGGCCCACTCTTCGCTGGATCCTGCCGTCCGCACCGAGAACTCACGATCGGCCACATTAAGGACTCCTGCACTTAGCTCGGCCCGCTCCACCTATCTTCGGACTCTTCGGAACCCAAACGCTTCGCCTCTGGCTACCGTCATGCGTTAGATTTACCTATTTGCTATTAGTATATTTTGCCGTCGCTCTATCATGTGAATTACGAATTATTAATTTATGGAGTGGGGCCCTAAAGGTTCTCTTCTCTAGTGACGAATTCCGATTCATTCACTTATATTTGGAGCATCTTAGCTTGTGGTCATATTCAATAGTACAAATAGTTACAAGTGAACAAAATACCTGCCGATAGCCGATTTCTAAATTGAAGGAAGGAAGTCCCCGGTTTTGCCTTGTTCCGATCTTGTTACCGATATATTTTTTGAGCAACTATCGATACCGATGTTGTCAGATCTTTTATGAATTTACCTAAACTAATAATCGTCTAGGCTCTTTGTCTCGACGATTATTTTCTCGCTTACCGAGACTGAATGTCGTTCCAGTCCCTATAAGTAAAAGGACGATAGTGCCGGATACCGTTTATATTGCGTAGCTTTTCTTTTCTGAACGCGTCTCCGGCTTGGCCGGAGATTTCGTATATTTTCGCTTTTCCAATTTCTCCTGCTTTACATGTCACTGTATTATATGGAATGTTGGCTTGGAACATTCTTCTCAGACATATATCTTGTACCTATTTCCGGCTTATGGTATTAGGAATGGCATCCTCGTCTTAACTAATTCATATCGTTATTTTATTGCAGTCTTAGTGTTCCGTCTTATCGGGATATTTCTTGACACCCTACGCTGTTATTGTAACTTACAAGGAACATCACTTTAGTGGTCCCCTCCGATTTTGATGAAACTCAACTATGTTGTAGCGCTTGAAAAACTAAGAGACACGTATTTTTTTTTTCGGCGGAAAAACGGTTTTAGGGGGTGAAATCAACTCCCAAAGTTCGTCATGTGGACGGGTGATAATGCAGTTTCACCTAGAAGGAGTCGACCGATTTCAATGAAACAAAAACTAAAATGTTTCTGATCGCGAGTAATGAAAAGTACACATAGCCATTAAAAAGAAATTTTCACATATATATTAATCAAAACTGGTACTACGGTATAGTGGCTAGCGTACTTTGCCTCTAGGTGGAAGCCTAGAGAGTGGGGGGGATAATTAAATTAACTGACATTTAAATTTTTTATAAGTTTAAAGACAAACTCGAGCATGTCGTTTACCCCCTTACACCCAATATTTGAATATCGATTCTCTCTCTCCCTCTCTCCTTTTGCTTTATAACTTTTTTATCGCTTTTCTCTCTTCTACTTGCGGTGTCACCGTTTTTATGCTTCGTTCGTTTTACCTATTTGGCCGAGTCGCCATTTGTAAATCTGTCCCTTTACGTTCTTGGCGGAGTCATCGTTTATTACTTTTTCTCTTTCCTCTCTTGGCGGAGTCGCCATTTACCGATCTTTTACTTTCTTTCTTGGTGGAATCGCCGTTTGTGAATCTGTCCCTTTACGTTCTTGGCGGAATCGCCCTCTTATTATCTTTCTCTTTCTTTCTTGGCAGAGTCGCCTTACCTGCTTACTTTTCCTTTTGGTTACTCCGAGTCTTCCCGCTTCCTACGAAGGACCAATAAAATCTCGAGTGCCCTGCACTCCCGGTGTTCTCTCCTGAGATCACCTGGCACCCAACAGAATTAGCTTATCGTATATCGGGTCTTACAATTAGAAATATCGAAATTTCTAGAGAGAGAATCGTCCGGCGTTTTGTGTACGGTTCCCTGCTTCACGAATAACGTGTACCCTTATTTAAGCTCGTTTCTTGGGTTTCGGATTTTGATTTTCGTGGAGAATAACGTCGCAGCTGACAACTAAGAATTTTATTAAAAATAAAAGTCCTGTCTGATAGCTGGTTTTAATAGTCCGTGTCCTATAAAGCTTCGATCATTTGAGCTATTGTGGCCTGTCTCTGGCTTGGATAATCTAAACGCAATTTCGTAAAGAAATAAAAACACATTTCATGTAATTAGGGACCACTAATTGTATCTGCTGCGAATGTGCCCCTGAACGCCCATCACACATATCAGTGTGTTGCGCTGGGAGTCTCCTGACTCTAACAAAACCGCGAACGCCAGGCCAGGTCAAGCAGTCGGTGCGTTAAGGAATGCGTTAAAAGTCAGAACGGAAGACAGCCTGGCAACAAATCGGACATTTGACGCATCTTACGAAGTGCAGCTTATGGCTACACTTCCAAAAATCAGACAGTCTACGATTAACTCCGATAGAGCGAGCTCGGACGATCCAGCTTCTATTGCAATACCACATACCCACTATGAAGTTATTTATATAATGATTACCAATAAATGAATTTAACACTATTCCTACCGCGACCGGTCAAATGACCGTTTTTAACATTGGTAGGAATAGGTATACGTGAAGTGTCGGTAGGATTAGTGTTAAATAGCATTGTGTACCTGGGGTGAAATTCCAACCTCGATGTTGCCTGATTTTGTCACTGCAGTAAATACGAATCGTTTTACAACGATTTCCAAAATTCTCTACAAACCATTTCACATCAGTTTTCCGACGAATATCACTCACTATCCAAATAGGCTTCGTCTTAGCTAAAACAAAAAGAATTACGTCATGAGAATGTTTGTATAATTAAATGTTCCTGTAAAATCATAACTATTGCATGCAAAGAAGCTATATATAAGGTATATATTATAACCCGAGGGATGGGTTATTATCAATCGACTATCCGGAAAAAATGATAGGCGTCTGGGCCGGATTCGATATCAGGACCTTTCAATTACCGGTCCAGTGCTCTGGCAACTGAGCTACGCCAGCCGCTTGCCACATTCTCTCCGATTAGACCTTTTAATTTG
Source organism: Calameuta pygmaea (assembly GCA_031762395.1). Taxonomy (NCBI): domain Eukaryota; kingdom Metazoa; phylum Arthropoda; class Insecta; order Hymenoptera; family Cephidae; genus Calameuta; species Calameuta pygmaea. The sequence continues at coordinate 7,898 of JASANN010000148.1, read as the reverse complement.
ATTCCCATTTCTGATACAATCGGTAAGTGGGCAATATGCGTGTAAGAGGAAGAGCGAAACATAACAATATATTGTAACGAAAAATAAAGTAAGAATAAATTTTAATAAGATATGTAGAGAAGATAGAAATATTAGATACTAACATTTACTCTAAAGGAATTCTAAAATACAGAGTGAAAAGAAATTGTTGGTCATCCTTTTGCCAGGTGGATCTCCAGGTCATGTTTGGCGAAGATCGCCAAAAATATGGTGCTGCAAAATTATTTTGCCTTGGCAGTCGAAGTCAAACTTTTTTATTATCTCAAAAAATTCTACTTGTCAAGTGCAACAAAAGTCTCAAATGGACCATAGGCCAAAAATGGGATCTTCTATATGAAAAAAGAACTTAAAGACAAAGAAAATAGGAAACACTTCTTTTCCAGAATATTGTTTAATCGGGCTCAGAAATAATAATGTGTGTGTGTGCTTTCCGAACGTATTGCTGAGTCGTTTACTAGTCCAGGCTTGCCTCGTTATGTTGAGGAGGACGACGTCGACGCGGGACCCAAAAAATTGCTCGTTGGCTTTTGTCGCCCTCAACATACGAGCTTGAATTCCCGCTTCAACATGTCGTCCTCCATTTCGTAAGCACGCCCGCAGCCTCTCCACTAAATGTATCCTAACACGGGCGAAGAGGTCACAGTTTCTCATGAGCCTAGCTACGCCCTCATCTATCTGGGGTCACAGATCAGCTACCGTCCTGATTGCCCTATCAGATCGGTAAACAATCGCCTTCAAAGCTCTCTAAAAGGAAAAATATAATGAATTAAGATCCGGAGAGCGGGGAGGCCGTAGTGTACTAGAAAAGCCCGCTTCGTCCGTAAGTAAAATGTTTTCAAGAAATCGGGGGTTCCTGTCCAGTTTCGTAGCATCCATCGGGAAAAATTTGCTGTTTACAGTTCGAGTGTAAACAATGTTTTCAATCGGAGTGCTTTCGCTAAGTGATAAAAGAATTTTTTTATGATTATATTATTATTTCTGAGCCCGATTAAGCAATTTTCCGGAAAAAAATTGTCCGATTTCTTTGTCTTTAAGCTATTTTTTCGCAGAGAAGATTGCATTTTTGACCTATGGTTCCTTTGAGATTTTTGTTCCTCTTCACGAGTAGAATTTTTTGAAACAAAAAATTTGACCTTGACTGCCAAGGTCAAAATAGTTTTGCGGCACCATATTTTTGGTGATCTTCGCCAAACATGACCTGGAGATTCACTTGGCAAAAGGATAACCAATAATTTCTTTCCACCCTGTACGTAGCAACATAACAATATATATTGTGATGAAAAATCCCAAACAAGATAGGGTGGTACAAAAATTGCTTTTAAAAAAATCTGAGCTAATCGTAGCAAAACAGCTGATTCTCCGTCGACAAATGACTAACCTCGTAGCACGATAGTGAAAAAGACCGATTGAGCGCCAGATGCACATTTGTATCACGAAACGAAATCTGCAAATCAATTCCAGAAGGGACGGAGAAAGTGCCACCGAATAGAACAAAATAACAGGTATCCTTTTATTTAGGACAATTTAGAACTTCAGTAATTAACAAATGATAATTTCGGATCAAGTCAAAAAAATATCGTTTATAATTTATGTAAATGAGACAAAATTCAAATCAAAGTAATTTTCCGAAATTAATATTGTCGATATGTGATATCGATAACAATGCGTTATGATACGTGAGGTCTCGAGAAGCGAGACTAACACGATACAATACACGCATCCTCGGGAAGCGAGAACTCACATATGCTTTCTGTTAGGTCTCCAGGGTCACGAGACTTTTGCACTAAGAAAATGTTACAAAATCAAGAAATACTAGTTTCCAAAGAAATATAGGCGATACACGGAATCTTTTCCACGTTAGCGATACGAAAATCATCCATAGGCGGACACCCTGGGAGAAAACGCGAGACACGAACAATGACAGGAAAGTCAGCTGCATGGGAAAGATTTCGTGACTCGTTACAACATTTTTACCAGCATTTTAAAAACTGCTGACGATACAAAATTCGCACCCAACCACGGTGGTAACTCAGAAAGGAATGAAGTACACGCAAGGTTCACTATAGAACTGGACTCGAGTCCCCACTAACAATCAAAAGTAGTACCCTCAAATAGCCAATAAGATCCCCGTAAGGATTTACAATATTACTCGTATTACTACGCCGTTTCAAAAGTCATGCCGTCCGAACTGTTCCTCAAATAATAAACACGAAATAATGCTAGAATGGCATCTGTGGCTCAATCGCGTTAAAATAAAAGTTCTAAACGCGGACTATACGCAACACTTTGACATAATGGTCATAACTCGCTAGCCACGCGGAACACTCTCATTGCCGTAGTTCGGGGTGCCCAGTGGCCTCTGGTGGCGGTCAGATTCTGGTCCTATCCTCAACGATAGTATCCTTGCCTATGACCCTGAAGTTCCTGGCCGATTGCGTGTTACTTTATTTAATGTGTTTCGAAATCGAAAAGCGGAAGTTACAATTATGGGACTTTTTGTGACGTGATTTTTCAATTTACGGTAACAAGGCGACTGCGGATACCGGCTCAGATAACGCTCTCGCTTTCCGGTTCCTTTCGGGTCGCCACCCTGTTCAGAAGCTACGTTCTCGGGTTGATTCGTATAGTTATTCCAATGCTCTCGCAAGATTTCGTTATTGTTCAGTTGAGGTCGAGGTGCTCGATCTGCCGCGGGGAGATAGTCTCGACGTACCGAGTTGCCCAGCAGAGGAGAGTACCCGACGGAGACATCTGCACGGACCGGCAGAAGCCCAAGTGAGATACCAGCGCCCCGCTGGAAATGGGGAAAGGGCTGTAAAGCGGACGGAGATAAGGTTAAGGCAGGGGAGGAACTCCCTCACCCGAGTTAAGGATGGAGTGCTCGCCCGATGCCCTGGGGAAGTAGCCGTGGAGGATCTCCAAAAGTTACTTACTGATTTGCTAAGAAACGCTGTCGATTTGGTTTAAAGGGACAACTGAGGGAAAACAAGAATTATCGACCATAAGGATCTCGACCAATCAGAATGATTAGTTTTCAAATTTGGTTATTGTCAAAGCAGTCTGTCTCGGGCATCAACAGAGGTGTCACGAGCTGACTCGCGCTCCCGTCCTATCTGTTGATAGTTTTTCTAGCTGTATTTCGTGTACGGTCTAGGGTGTTCTCGCTTATATCCAAAAAATCCTATTGAATTTCTGTTTGTGTTCTAGAAGTGCAGTGCTCGCTATTTCTCGACATTTGACTTTGTTGTACGCCAGCCTTTGACTGCAGGATCCTCCCCCACACTTTACGTATATTCCTACGTCGCCCGGCTATGATCGTCTAGCTGCCGGCATGAGAGCGGTAGTGCGGCGCGTCGCCGCTGTATGGTCACCGCGCTCGGTCTAGCCCGCATGAATAGATGCCCCAGCGCCCAGATATTATTGGGAAGAAAAGCCCCAATTGTTAACTACTTTTTTTTGTATAAGCAATAAACCGCACATCTATATTGTACCAGAGAAGCACCTCAGTCCTTTTTTATCCTTCGGGACTTCCTTGACTTCGTAGTTTATGGGAAAACACTGACTAAGCATAAAGAAAAATTACAACTGTTTTCACAACGAATGAGAAACTGAACTGAAACTACAACGAGACAAATGCGAGTATCTAAAACCAGAACTACAAATTTGGGTAACATCATCACAGACTAAGGCATGAAGCCAAATCCAGGAAAATGTAAAAGCGTTATGGACTTTCTAAAGCCAAAGAACATAAAAAAACATTAAACAATTCTTAGGATTGACAGGGTATTATAAGAAATTTATACAAAACTACAGTAAAAAGACGAAAGCCCTGACTCGATTACTCCAAAAGGATGTTGCATTTGTTTGGGAAGTTGAACAAGAAAAAGCCTTTGCTACTCTGAAAGAGGAATTATGCAAAGAACCAATTTTAGCCTACCCTGATTTTTTGCGGAAATTCACGTTGATCACCGGCGCGTTCGGAACAGATTTAGGTGGTATATTGTCACAAAAGAGAAATAGAAAAGAACACAGTTGGATAACACAGTTATTATATGAACTGAAAATACTTGGATTTTGGCGAAGAAGGCAATGAATAATTAATTATCTGAATAGAGTAGCTAATTGGTTATCACTGAACAAATTATCCTTAAATATTAATAAGACTGTTTATATAACTTTTGGAAATTATAGAGACAGTGTCCCAAATGAAACCTGCATCAAAATTAAAAATAATAAAATAAAAAGAGTGGAAAAATACAAATACCTTGGGAATCTTCTATAGCTAAAGGAGATAAGCTATAAGAAAAGTAGTTTCAATACGAACGCTGATGCTCTATCTAGGAATCCTGTTTTAATAACTCGTCGAATGAATGCAGACGATATAATGGAGATAGAAGAAGAGATAGAACAACGAACAGAAAGAGACGAAACACAAGAAACGGAACAAGAAGAACCCGCTAAACTCGTGAAATTGGGAAAGTAGCTTTTTCTGACAAATTCCCTGATACCTGAGGGTAGAGTCGACGTATCGTTCATTAGGAAGGATAATTCACAATTGATTGAGGTTCATTCTGAGGATGAAAATCAAAAATATCATGTCACCGTGGGAATTAATCCAGACATAACCAGCGAAAATCAGGCTGAGAAGGTCGCAGAACTGAGGTATCTAGCGATAGCTGAAGAATTCAAGGACTAACGGGACTTCCAAGAAAAGCCATAAAGAAGATATGGCGCGAAGAATTCTGTTATGGGAACACCACAGTGTATCTGCACGACAAAAGAAGAATAATACCTCAACGTGAAAATATTGAGAAGATTTTAAAGGAAAACAACGGTAGCGTCTTAGTAAGAAACGGGGGAGTCAAAAAACATACTACAGAATTTCAGAAAATTATTTTTGAAAAACATTCAGGAAGGACGTAGAAAATTACGTCAGAGAATGTTCTGATTGTCAAAAAAAATAAAATTAATCGACAGCCGACAAAGATGTCAATGATAATAACAGTTATTCCGGAAATGTTTAACGACAAAGTTGCGATGGATATATGTGGTCCCTTTCTTTTTACCAAAATCGAAATAAATAGGTTTTGACGATACAACACTGTCTGACTAAATACATTATCGGAATACCGATGAAAGATTTTACGGCTTCCACGGCTATAGATAAATTTCTAAAACACTATGTAAGTTAGTTTGGTGTGCCACGAAATGTATTAACCGATAAAGGCACTAATTTCACGAGTAACCGCATGAAGAATTTCGAAAAAATGCTGGGAATTAAACAAATTACGACCACAAGCTTCCACCCCCAAAGGAATGGAAGCCTGGAGCGAAGTCATCAAGTCTTGAAAGATTACTTGCGGCATTTTCCAATGAAAACTCTGACGATTGGGATGATAGAATTCACCTTGCTAACTTATACTATAACATTGCTAAACATGAGAGTGTTACGTTCGACGCAACTGCACCCCCGGATGCCTACCAAACACCCTGTATCCTATTTTTGCAAGCAACATTTACTGTAATCGGCCCTTACGCGCACGAGAGAGAGTGGCTTGGCTTTGCAACAATCAGAGAACTTCAGGATTATGAACCCCAAAGTACGTGCCGATAACCTGGCAAGACCGCGGGAACCAAGAGCAATCCGCGGTGGTCCCACGATTCCAGAATACACCGAATCGGCAATTTTCCATTCCTCTCGAGCTAGAATCGAGCAGCGAAATAGTCAGTCTATCTAAGAATCTCATTTGAACAAGTCATATTTTTGCTCTCATTAAATTTCGAGTCAAAGGCGAACTTAGTGCAAACCAGTTGCGTTGGCCAAGATACCTTAGGGCCTATCTTGTCTTCTTGTCTACCTCGCCTTAGGGCTGAGAAGTAAAACTAATCTGTGAATCACGACAAGTTCTACCGCTTGTAGAACTCAGTGTCCTTGTGCATAGAAATCACTACACGAGTGTCAGTGCCTATCCTAGCGGCCAGAACAAGGACCATTTACTTGAAAATTTAGATTATTTACTTTTTCCTTCGGGAAGTCATCTCAACAACTAATCATACTCTCCTCTCTTACCATCACTGGTGAGCTCAATAAGTTACTAGCATCATATTGCCATATAACATATATGTGCTTTTACTATTGCACATAATTATATAATCTGCCGTATGCAGACGATAGAAATATCCAACACATTTATACCACTTCAACTTAGTTTAAGAAACTAAACTCGAGGCACAACATAGCCCCAACGGGTGCATGTATACCCAATTTTTAAACACTTGCATCATATCATGATAGATACTACGTATTTTTCAACATACATTGGAATTAACCGAATCATTTCTAAAATTCCTAGTTTCTTCTCTTTCATCACCTACACAAGAATCTTGATCTCGATCACCGCTCTGTATCTCCGAAAAGAGCAACAGAAAACTGCTGGGTATGCGTAAACACTTTAAAATGGTAAGAATCCCAAATTAAATAAGTAAGTTTGCCCACCACGTACCTCTCTTCGGAATCGGACATGTCGGACGTAACAGCACTGGTCATACACCTTGCGAACTGGTTTTTGGAGCTAATCCAAAGAAGGTTTCAGCGGTAAAAAGAAACGCGAACATTACATATTACGAATATCTGAATGAATTACAAAAAAGAATAGCGAAAACCTTGGATGAAAATAAAAAGATCCTGTTAGAAAGCAAACAAAGAACTAAGAAACAATATGAATATGACAGGTTGATCAACCCCGTCAACCGATACCGTCTCCTTCTCTCTCTCTCTCTCTCTCTCTCTCTCTTCTCAGCCACCAGTAAGTAACTCAAACCAATTAACTAGCGCCATTGTAACCATCCCACAAGTTGACGATCACACCCGCATTTCTCTATCCAAATCCATTTATTACTCGACTCATCTATTGTCATTTACACTAGATTGTACTAATTACCTTCTGTATTTCGACCTATTTGTTTGATTACATTAAGTTAAACTACACGTTTCTTTCATGATTTTGGAACCTAAACCCATTATATCATGAATCCAACTAAATTCGTCATTATCAGTAGAGACCACAGCTCACATAGAAGAAGTGAGTCTTTAAATCATTTGATTGTGATCCTCGCTTTAGCTATTGACCAAGGAACATAAACGCAGATAGGCGTACTTTAGCATCTTAAAGTGGCAAGAATCCAATACCTTTACGTGATCTCTGATCACAACACCTGTGCTAGCTCCCTAATGCTCCCGCAAACGGCCGATCACGCATAGGACATTAATGAAATAAATTATGAATCGATTTATTAAGAACAAATTTGTAAATAAATAAGGCGATTAACTACTTCGGCTTTATGATACGGAATCAAAATGTCTGCACCTGCTGAAGCATCCATTCATTTAACATGGCATATCAATTTGAACCCGAATTGTAAAACCGAAGTTAATCGGCCATTCTAAAAATAACCTTATAACTATAAATAAAACATTATTTAATAACTATAGAGAGACTGTTATTCCGACATCAAATCCTTCTCCACTCTCTTACTTCTTCCCTAATTGTGTTCATCAAACCGCATTAAAATTTCATTAGTCTTTATTTTGTGTTATTTAAAGTATTTGTTAATAAATTTTAGTTAATGATCTTATTTTTTTTTAAATTTGTCCTCAATAAACCTAATCATAAGTTATTCTATTAAAATTTCAGAAGAAACCAAATGATTGTAAAGTGAGCGGGACACTGCCCACGTTACCAGAACTGTACACTGAGCGTCATTAATGGTGTCCAGCTTGTAGACGCAGTGCGGTGAGGTAAGAGAGGAGATTGGGCGGCGCCTACTCACGTATCTTGGCCTGTGCGTGCAACGCAGAA
>JASANN010000146.1:37241-88565 GCA_031762395.1 Calameuta pygmaea | reverse complement strand
GCAAGCTCAGCGGATGAGGCGGAAGGGCAACCCCCGACACCATGGTCTATACGTCTAGCTAATCTAACAGGGTGACTACCCTTATATAACTACTCGACTGAATATGCTCGACCCGACCAAAGGAATAGAGAATGTGAGACAAGCACAATGGAAAGTGAGAGGGAACACAGTGAAACGACAAGACAGAAGGAAAGATAGAAATAAAAGAGTCAAGAAGTAGAAAAGTAAGGAATAGAGGGTACAAAGACAGAGATTAAATACGGAAAGAGACAAATAAGAAAGTGAAGATCGAAAGATAAAGAAATAAGGTAGTCAAGAAGTATAGAGAGAGAAGAAGATTGAAAATGGATAAGAGAAGCTGATTGCAAGAGACCAGTATAGGAGACCGGCTCGAGGAAGAATGAGCGCTCCGGGCCCGGGCGCTGCCTTCGGCGCTTCCCCCACTCCCCGGCTCCTCCCACCCGCCGAGTCTTCCAGTACTTCCACATATTCTTCGCCAGGATCTCGGATTTTCAAGTGTGCAGAGACTAAGGAACTGAAAGAATGAATAATTAGAAATTACAAAATAGAAACAATTACGCTGGCCTTTTCATTTGTCATCTTTATTACACACAATTTGTAGTATACAGTAATACGGTGCAACTTACAGCTTTGTCAAAAAATAAAAAAGGCATTTGATATTTATAAAGATATTGCTCTCTCTCTCTCACACTCTCTCCCTCTCTATTTAATCTAACGCTACTATGAAATGGATAGAAAATGAACACTGTAGAGAAGTTCCCTTTACCTTATTCCACAGAACAAACAAAATATCGATTGAACGTGAGCTAACAGATTGAAAATCAATAACGTACAACAGTCTCTGGAATGAATGACTTTTTCGATGCTATTTCTATTTGCACAATAATTAGACGATCTTCCTACTTTCTTTTGCCCCTATTTTAATTCGAATAAACGATTTGCCAGTTTACGGATTAATTGTACAAATATAAAAGTGTTCACTTTATTGGATTATTAAGTTTTTTTTTGCAAGATGTACAACACGCACACTAAATGCGCGCGCACGCGCTTACATACAGGTCGATTCAATTTTCTTTTTCATCTAGTACAATTAATAATTAATAGAAATAAAAATTACGAAAATATTTGTACGGTTAATCGATTACTTTATTATTATTAATATTATTAATTATTATCAATTAGTAACGGATATAAAGGATGAGTACAGTAAAAAAAAAAAAGATGTATTAAATTTGTGTGCACCTGCGCTCTCGTCCAAAGGCAATTAAAATAAATGCACATTTTAATGGCTTCTTTTTTTTGCAATTGCTTCCGTCGACGATAATTATCGGTGGACGATCCATCAACGATTTCCACGAGCGACGCGGAACTTGATGATAAAATTTTTCGATCGCTGCTACTTCAGTTCTTCCGTCGTAGCGACAGTGAAAAAGAAAAGAAAAAGGATAAAGAAAGCGAACGAAGCAATCGACGAGAAACAAAGGAGAGAGGAAGGAAACGTAAATTGCAGAGAATGATTTTTCGCACCACAGATCCGAAATACACTTAGATCTTTTTCCGTGGCTTTTGCTATCGATCGTCGATCGATCTGTACTTGTTAAAATGTTTAATCGTTGGTAGACAAAGAATGATAATCGAATACGAGAACGTAGAGAACATTTATAGACATTCCTTGACGCACGGTCTATAATATTTTGCTTTTAATCATTTTTTAATCTTTCCCCCCATTCATTTTTTTTTTTAATATAATATAATATATATATATAATAGATCAGGTGTTTCGCCATCCATATGTTTTTTTTTTACTCTTCATACGATATATACGCATAAATAAGGCATGTTACGGTTACGACGTATTCCCAAATTAAATTTGAGCTCAAAATTCCATTTATGCTTTCACGTCTGTCATTGATTCCTCGTCCTTTTCTTTTTTTTTTCCCCCACTTTTTTTGACTGACACCTTGCACAATCGCAATATCCAATATTATTATTGATCTGTGTAAATGATCGCAGGTCGAGATGTCTTCGCTTAGCGTCCATTGAGCTTCTGCACGAAAATTCCAAATATCCGAGACAGCCTTTATTTTGAGATTACGATGATAACATGCCGCATTCCTTCTTCTTCTTCTTCTTCTTTTTTTTTCTTTTGTTTTTCCTTTTTCTCTTTCCTACTTGTTACTTCAGACACTGTGTGTCGTCTCGATTCCAGACTCGATACTTTGCAGTGTCACGCAAACCCCGTTACCTTGCAAAGTTTATCTAGAAATCTCAAATTTGATTTTGTTTTTGTTTGTAACTCCCAAAACTCAGCTTCACATAAGACGGCAGCGCTCCTCACCTTGCGGATCTCCCTGTAACAAAGAATTAAAAGAAATTTAATTAATTAGGGATTTTGGATTTTTTTTTTTCGTGTTACCCGAGACAGAACCAGCCCAGCATGCCTAGCGAAATTGCATCACCAGTGCGCGTTGACTTTTATCTTTCTTTTATTAGTCACGACGATGCAAGCAATCCCTTTTAAATTGCCGTATCAAAATTTTATTTTGATCCTCAGGCATTATTTTTCCTTTCGCTGCCTATTTCTATCTCTTTTCGTTTATCGCATCAACGAACTTATTAGAATGACCTGTGATTCGTACGAAGTAGGTTACACGACTGGTGATACCAAGCATTGATTTATTCAGAAAGTCATTCCAATGTGCACGCGTCATCTAGAAGAAAATTTTACCGGATTCCATCGTCCCACCCGGTATACAATATGTACATATAGTAATTGCCGTTTGCCCAATAATAAAATCTAACGAAATTACAAATCTTCATTAAATTCTATCGATTTCTTTACAGATTATCAATGCAATCGAATAAATTTTTAGCGAATTCTCAACCACGTGGTACAGTCTGTTTCAAATTCGAGTGTCCCTGCAATTGTTACCTAACAACAATGATTTCCCCTTGCTGCACTTTGTTCTAGGATTAACAAACGACGCTAATTAATTTCAATTAAGAATATTCGGCTATTAAAATCATATAAAAGACAATAGATTCTCCCTGAAAATTCGAGATAATAAAATAGAAAATCCACGCGAATCCATAGCGACGATAAGAGATTACAGAGAATAATATATTTATATATTAGTAAAGTCTATCGATTACCCTACGTTATTCTCAAACTGCAATACAAAGCAGAGAATAAAGATTTTGATTATAATGAACAGTCGAATTTGAAATCAGATGAATCGTGGGCAAAAAGAAAATTTTCAAATTCAAAGATAATGTGGTTATGTGTGAGGGTGGTACTTCTTGATAACGACAATAATAACAATAATATTGCTATCGAAATAGATGAAGTTTTAGTGAAGCGTGAGCAGTAAATGCATAGTGCGTAATGAGAGAACTACCAATATATCGAAGCCATATGTTCATTTTTTTTTTTTTTTTAAATTACAGTATTATATATTATGATAATGTATTGATTAATTGATAGAGAAATGACTGAACATCTGAACATCTGAGTACTTGAGTACAACTTACATAGGCTGCCCGTCAGAGCCGTGACCCCGCACGCTTAATACGGGTAGAGATATCTTCTCTATGAAACAAGAAGTCAAGATTGATAAGACATACCCCCCCACATTGGACTACACATATCTTTATTCGTATTGAATTTATTAAGTGGCTGGCAGATGCATCGAATTTCATATTCGCTTCGACACTCGGTTCACGCCTAAGGTATAAATAAGTAATTGTCGTTCAAGTATTCTTGAGAGTAGATATAGTTTTGGTTATACTAAACTGGGTACACGAGTTTCTAATAAGATAAAGTTTCCCACTGAGAGACCCTTAGGAAGATAATTTCATGCAAAATAAATTATTTGAAATACGCGCAGGCAAAATCTACTTTGTCATATGTCTAATGTATTTAACAGTTACGAAGAATATCCATAGTCAGGTACCTGTTGATGGTGAAGTTCTTCGGAGGGTCTAAACCCCAAGTTTTCTCTATGTCGAGACAGAGAAGTGGACAACTGTTGTCTCTTGCGTTCAGACACGGCTACTTCCTGCAATAAACCAAAATAATAAAAACGTCTCAAATTTGATAGAACAAAGGAGGCCAGCTACACTTTCAGCACATGAAATTCTATATTTGATTAAATCAAGAAGCAAACCTACCTCTCCCTCATTATTAAGAAGAGTAGTTGTCATGTTGTCAGCTACGAACCATTTCTGGCCCTTCATGACAAGATTGGATGGTGGTTCGTGAGTAGCACCAATATCTGCTGACCACACCGTAACATTGGCACCAGCTTCGATCTTGGCAGTACGATGAAACTTATAAATTGTCTCCAATGCACCAGCTTTGCGTATCACTTGCCATCCACTAAGCACTAGTTCCTGTATTAGAGTTTTTTAAGGGTCACTGACTTTTTTTAGATTATGATAATGCTACCCAGAATATGTATGGAATATTTGTCTACCTTGTTCCCCTTGTTGGTCAGCTTGACAAATCGACCCTGAGGATCCGCTTCGGTTATTTCAACGTCACCTCTTGTTGTACCGGAAACGCTGTAGTCACTGCTGCTACGCTCTTCGCTTTCCTCCAACAGGGTGCGCTTTCTCTTTCCACCTCGAAGCGGGGTGTGTCTGGAAGGTGTGGTCCTTCCTCCTGAGACGGATGAGCTTGGTGACTGCATCGGTGTAATGTTTAACCTGTACATTTTATTAATTAATATGACTATTGGAAAACCATAAATCAATGTTCACTGCATCATCGTGTCGGTCTCTCCTTACCTAGCTTCCTCAGATTCCAAGAGCTTTCTGTAAGCAGCAATCTCGAGATCCAAAGCGACCTTAATATCCATGAGATCCTGATATTCCTGAAGTTGCTGAGCCATTTCGTCGCGCATTCGGGCTAATTCGGCCTCCAGAGCAGCCAAACCCTCTGCGTGACGAGCCCTTTCATTCTCGCGTATGTTCTCCAAATCCCTGCAAATCGATATCACGGCTTAATACATCCACTGTAGGTCAGTCTAAATTTACCCTGATTCTATAAAGATTTAGGCACATCGGTACTAGGCAAGAACAGTCATTGTTGACAATAGACAATACCTAATACGGGCGTTGAGAGCATTGTTGGAGGCTTCGAGTTCGCTGATGCGTTGGTTCAGACCATCGATTCGAGATCTAGTCTGACGTAATTCCTCAACAGCCAAACTAGCAGCGCCGCTGTTACGTTGCGCATGGGACGTAAGGTTTTTGATTTTGTTTTCATAGAGCAACTCGATTTCCTCGCGATTCGCTCGCATTTGCGCTTCATACTGATCGCGCAGCTCTTGCAGGGATTGTTGCAGCTTCGCTTCATACTGTTCAGCGAGGCGACCATCGATCTCCGAAATTTCAACCTAACAAGTAAAATTAAGTTCATCGACACTGATAAGCAATGACCTCCCTATCTCAAGATCTTCATCAGGAGTCAATTATTTTTTTGACAACGTCAAATACTTCATTCATAACCGACCTGGCGTCTCGTACGAGTCTCGGTGAGTTCCTGTTGATAGACTTGATCTTTAAAGCTGATGTCCTCCTTGAGGCTTTGAATATTATTTTCAAGATCGATACGCTGCAGGGTCTCCTCCTCGAGATGCTTACGAGCGTCGTCCAGCAGAGCCTTCAGTCTCTCAACTTCCTTCTCGAGTTCTCTTTCTCTTTCAGCGAGCTTCTTACGTTCAGCCTGGGACTGATTGAACTTCGATTGGAGATCGCCACAGCGTGTTTCATAGATCATTAAATTTCCTTCGACGATTAGTAGATCCTTGGTCTTCTTTTCTAATCTGAAATAAAATTCATTGATTAAACGTCGGGTTCCATCGAACAAAAGAATCAGATCAATAAAAGCGAAGGCGATACAAAATCTAACATTAGGCTCCTTTCTCAATTTCGTTGATGAACCGAAAGGCTGTAAGAAAAAAAAAAAAAATCCACCTCTCATTTCTTTAGCAATTATTGTCAGGCTAATCGGATAATCTCAAGGTCAAGATTAGATTCCACAAAAGGATTCGTACAAGCGAATTAACGTATCGGCGCGATTCTCCGAGAACTTGAGAGTTACGAAATATCGTTCCGTAGTGCTAAATGCGAATAGGCTGCTAATTTATTAAAGTATTTAGAAACGACATGAGAATTGAGTTCGAAATTTTATACGCGACTCAATAGTAAATAATCAAGGACCCACTGATCATCTGACAGCAAGTAGTCGAATCTCTATGTAAATAGTAGCGTCGTTATCGGGTAAATTAAAAATACAAGAAATATGGTAAACTGTAATGATAAAGTAGCGTCCTATAAGTTTCCCAAGAATTCCTTGAGCCCAGGCGGATATTTCGTCACGTCACAGCATCGCGGAGAGATTTTTAGAAATCGTTGTCGGGCCGAATGCCAAACGAAACATTAAGATGGAAAGGCGAGCAAGACCGAATAAAAAGACAAACGGCACATGCAGAATTTAATTATATAGCCATGAGTAACATTGAAAATAGGTCGATCTAAATTTAATATTCGTGGATTAAAGTTTCTCAATCAATTTAATTTCCGTAACTTTTCGAATACCGAATGACTGCAGAGCGTAAAGATATTAAAAACGACTAAAGAAAAAATGCGAACGATGCGATAAGCGTCAACATTGAAGAAATGACGTCGGGCGATAAAATCGCGAAGGAAATTAGCATATTTTGAAAAAAAAAAGATTTAATGCCACGGAAAATATAAACTGGGACGCAAGGCGTCCCCGGTCGTCGTCTTGACGCAAATAATTATATTTTTCCGGTCACTTACTCACGTGACGAGTCAGCGTCGCGAGCGAGCGGGAAATTTGAATTTCATAAAAAAAAAAAAAAAATACGTAGATTTTCTTTCATTTACGCTGAACCCAGCACAAGGTTTTCTCTTGTGACACGAACAGCCTAAGGTACAATCGCGATAAAATACTTTTACTGATTCCACCTTGTTATCCTTGGCCTACTCGTTCGAAACCATAAATGGAGACACACGGAATCTGCTGGTGTCATCGGTTTCGATCGTTCTGTGCACACGTCAGACATTGTTGTACTTGAAAAAAAATGATCGCTCATCAAATTACCTCAAAATCAAAAAAAAAAGAGATAAAAATTATTTAAGATTGCATAATATCATTAAGCAGCATTTTTAACAACAGCGACGTGTCTAGTGGATCGCGTGTTTTTCCTCGCTATTTTAAACGGTTTGACCCACATAGAGATTTATATTTCACGCCGTGATCGTCATCGATCTAATATTACTTGCGAACTCGCCTTTATTTTACATAGACATTAGCAAGAAAGTAAACCTCGTACGTATCTATGCACGTGACTATAGTAAAGGCAATTTCGCTTAAAGGATAAAAATAAAAGCAACCTAACCTAACCACCGCAAGCGTGGGAGTTGCAAGTGCATATATCACTGGAACATGAAGGCAGTACCCGCAATGTCAAGTGCAGTCGAAGTAGGACGCGCAGTCTATGCACGCGGAACATCGCATGTGTCCCGGCGTCCTTATATTTTCGCAGTCTGACAATCTTGGAAGGTTATTAATAGAATCATCCTTAATGGGCCAATATTTGAGGAACTTCATTATTTCAAAGAAGAATTTGGACTTCCTTCAGAAATTCTTCGTCGTCAAAGGCGAATTTGCGGCTTGTAAACTTCTCTTGCATAATGCAGACTTCTGATAAGATTGCCTCGTGCGCATGCGCATAAGCTAATATACATGTATAAGTTTCTCACAAGAGATATGGATAAAAAACAGGAGTTTCTATGCGTCGTCTTGCGAACTTTCTTGGAAAACTCAGAGAGCGTCGCTCGATTGTGGACGAGACCTTAGATCCGTTTATGCCGGAATAATAATGACGGAGCCAACGACGTGATGTCATAGACATTTTCGTAGACACACTTCATTCACTGAATAGCACCGGGGGGCACCGCTGTATACCCATTGGGCACCAGCGACCATTTCTCTTTTGAGGTCATCCTGTGTTTTTTTTTGTGCCCCTGAATTTGCGATTAGCTAATCACATCTCGAAATATACGTGATTTACTTAAAGCTCCTCGTGTATGCGCGTTATCTATTGGGGCTTTAATAGATGCACTTATTGCCAGAGTCATTTGAACAACTGAAATTACTTGGCGGATGTGACATTAGATATCGGCATAGTTGTATTTTGATAAGAGAATCTCAATCTAATCGGGATTATTAACTGGAGCCCAGATGCATAATGTTGATCGCGAGTCCATTTAAATTTTGTTTGATTCGATGCAAACGGTTCGTGTGCTGTGGGAAAAATTCATGCTTTTCAGATACCGTTCAATCGTTAATCAGAATTGATATATTTTTTTAAAAATAACCTCTAGATCTTTATCATTCTTCGGAATCGAAGTGATGCCCGGCATTACTGATGGATAAAAATAACGCTGTGCCGCTCTCGAGGATCGCGAGAACCAATGTTTTCAGGAAGGAAGGTATGTCGGGTGACATCATCACCGTATAGTAAGAGTGACGCAACTCCTCGTAGTAGCGTCACGTTCGATTTGTTCCACGTTAAAGCCGCTTCGCCGGCGTTTACGTGGAGAAATAATTCGGCATTGTATACATGACTTTTCTGGTATAAACTTTTTTATTTGGCATATATTATTTTTCTATGTCCTGTGAAATTCATGGAAGCGAGATTTTTTATGAGATTTCGGATACCGGATGTATTTTTTTTTTTCTTGCTTCCGTTAAGCTTCGTGATGTTAGTTTGTCTAAGGCTACAACAATGTGGCAGACTGCTACATGTATAACGGTTTTAAGTATTGATCCCCTAAATTTTATTGCATTTAGAATATACGGGCAGTTCGCACGAAACGCCTCGCTTCCTTAATGCTGACCTACTTTTACCTTATCTTTAACCTTATTAAAAACATTTATCTGTGCGTTGGATCTAGAATTGCAATGCAAATGAAAGGATTTCTGGGATCGTAATTGATGTAACGAAAAGGAACAAAATGAGGTACTTCGAAATAATTGAATCCAAATGGAATAATATGAAATCTTCCATGTACTGCGAGAATGGGATCGAAGGCTCATTAGCATAGTTATATTGGATTTACTTTAATTTTTAGAATTAAGATGTACCTTTTGTGTACACATTATTTAACCTTTATATCATAGATATTTTTCAATGTTCTCTTTATAAGCCGAACCCAGAAATACTTTCGAGCTCATTTATCTAATATTAGGTACAATGTATTTCTTAAATAGTTTCTACTCCGCACGATATAGTTCAATGAAACACATTGTTTTCTATTATAATTATGAAAAATCTTGGAGCAAAGAACAAATGCTTATCCGCATTATAAGCTACAGAAAAAACTTGACTCGGAGACTTATGATATATTTTGAGCCTATATGTAAGCCAACATGTAATAAATACTTACTTAGTTTTAAGGTCTTCGTTATCATCCCAAAGACGTTTAGTATCGATTTCAAGCTTTGCTCTTTCTCTGGCAGTATCATCAAGGAGTTTTCGGGCATCTGATAATTCGTGTTCATACATAGATTTGATATTGGACACCTCCCGTGTGACAGTCTCCTGGGTGGTCTGGACCTCCCGGGTGAGTCGCGAATTCTCCGCTTCGAGGTGACGTACTTTTTCAATGTAACATGCCAAACGATCATTAAGATTTTGAAGATCCTGCTTCTCTTGAAGACGAGAATAACGGGTTGGGCTTAGCGGGCTGCCAGGACGCCGACCGATCGGCGTCGAGGTGCTGGGCTGTGGCGACTGTGCGGAGCTCACGCTCGACGATGTTACCACAGTCTTTTTGCTCGTTTTCGTCGACATTATCGAGCACGTTTATTGTACTTCCGCACTATTTCAATCGTTCGACAACACAACCACTTTTTCGCACTATCGAATCATTCACTTAGCGTAGAGCAACACCGCGTCCTGTCGAACAAGCCTTTACGGTTAGAACACAAAACGCTCCACGATTACGATTCGGACTACTCGGACTACTTCAGTCAACGGAAACAGAGCCGCAGCGACGCCACCATCAGTTTGAACTTTTACACACTGTACGTCACCCTCCCACTAACGTAGTCTCTGGCTGCTCATTGGCTGCTTCGTTTATGGGTTCTCCTGCTTCGACCAATTACGTTCGTTTCCTTGCGTAATAAATCATACCCCGCTATGATTATTTACACAACATTCTTTTACGCAAAATGCCGGTTCTCTGCGATCCTTTAATTAGTATAGCCGAAGTTTATACCGAACTGCAATTAAATTTATTTATTCAACTGTTTTCATTTGTCCCTTCATATTTTCTATTTGTTACTTTATTTTGTTAACGTATATTAAATATTGAAGTAGTTACATCCTACTTGGGCGTAATGTAAATAGCCTCCGATTGTTGCGGACGGTGGTGCCATCTAGCAAGTTAGTTGTGAAACTTTTAGCGAATTAAAGTTCTGTAGATAACTTGAAACATTTGTGTCTTCACTAATCACGTGTAGTTATAACCTTTAGCGAAGAGTGTGTCGATTGATAGTTTAATCTATTTGTTGTAAAGCAATTGATTGCAATCATGAAGAATTTGACGATACTTTACCAGAACGTTTACCGTTTAGAGGAATTCAATTATGAAGAATTATGTTATTTTACAAACTCAAATGTTCTCTGCTGTAACAATCCAGATAATGATGACTTATACATCTTGAAGGGAAATAATCTCTTTGTTATTAACTATAATAGCAAAGAAGCAATGATGTTGCTCAAAGTTGATGTAGATGATAGTGCGGTACCAGTTGGACTGGAATATTGCAGTACTTTGCAACAGGTGTTTTGTGCATACAATTCTGGTGCTTTATTTGCTATAGACACAGAATTAAAAACTGAATGCGATGTAGCCATGAAAAATAGTGATGGAATACGGTGTATGAAACTTAGCCCCGATCAGGAAATTTTGATTTTGGTTACGGGCAGTGAAACTGTTATTACTATGACAACAAATTTTCATATTATATCAGAGGTAATAATGAAACTGATAGAAAAAAGATTAAACATTTGTTATCATGGTATCCTACTACATTCCAATTCTTTTAGGTAGATCTGAATGCTCCTGATTTTGGAGAAAAACAATTTGTTACTGTTGGCTGGGGAAAGAAGGAAACACAGTTTCATGGTTCTGAAGGTAAAGCTGCTGCCAAAAGCAAACCAGCAGTTGTAGAAAAAACTGAATTGGATAATGGAATACCTAGAATTACATGGAGAGGCGATGGTACTTTGTTTGCCGTTAGTATTTTGTTAAAGGAAACAGGAATTCGTTGTTTCAAAGTATTTAATCGGGAAGGCATTGTACAATACACCAGTGAAACAATCAATGGTTTAGAGGAACATTTGTCTTGGAGACCACTGGGTAATCTGATAGCAAGTACTCAGAGACTGCCAAACAAACACGTAATAGCATTTTTTGAAAAGAATGGATTGAAACACGGTGATTTTTCTCTACCATTTGAGCCAAAAGAAATAAATGTATGTGTTATTATATATTGTTATTGATCTTATGAAGTGCAAAGTTATGCAAAAATAATTGGGACAACCACTTCACGTGGGATTCCTTTGTTGCAGGTAAAAGAGGTCTTATGGTCAAATGATTCAGATGTTTTGACAGTATGGTGTGAAAAAATAATTGATGGTACCTCATTGATCCAATTATGGACACAAAATAATTATCATTGGTATTTGAAACAAACAATTTTGTTTCCCAAGGAAAATTCTGTAATTTATCTCTCATGGAGTTCGATGCTCCGCTGTGGAAAAAGACTGCATGTCCTAACAGCTCAAAATTTAATAACTTACATGTTTCGATGGGTGATCGATGGGAGCAGAGCACAAGATGTGCTAGATAAAGCTTTAGTTGGCGTTGTTGACGGGAATAAAGCCTTACTGACAGGATTTAGAATCGGCATCGTCCCACCGCCAATGGCACATCAAGTTATTCAAATTGATCAGCCTATAAATTCAATTGTTTTTGGTCCTGACAATCGCGATGATGATTCTTGGATAAATTCAAATGCAATGTTCCTCGTTTTGAGCAACAACCAAATAGTTTTCTATGAATATATTGACGTACGTATTACTTAAATCATACAAGTTTAAAATTTCAATCGGTTCATTCATATTCATCTTATAAAGTTTATATATTTTTCTCTACAGAAATCTGTGGAATCGAAATACGATCACGTTGCCACGTGTAAAATTAATTGGGAAGTACCAAAAGTCGCTCCTCAAAATATGTCATTCATTATGCATCATTTTTTATGGTTCAAAAAGAATAAAATCTTATGTTCCATATCGTTAAACGCACATTCTTTTCTGTGCATTTTACGTGTGGATGGTCTGTCCGTTAAAAAAGATATCTCCATTGCCATTGAGTAAGTCTGATTATTACTTTTTTTTTTTAAACTAATATTCAGATAAGCAGAATTCTCTTCTCATTACGCTATAGAGAAACTCATGTTATGGATGGTCTCATCGAGCACATAGTGTCCAGTCCTGATAAGGACACAGCATACATAATTATGGAAGGATCTGTTTTTAAATATTCTGAACAAGAAGGCATTGTTCCGATAGAAATAGTATTTCCAGAGTCATGCTCTCAAGTCCAGGTAGTGAAAATTGGAGAAAAACTTGTGCTCGTGTCCAGAACAGAAAGAAATCGGCTATACATTGATGGAAAGGAGGTTGCCAATAATATCACAAGTTTGTGCGTTCACACAGAATTCTTGCTGCTTACTACACTTCAGCATGCATTAATTTGCGTGACTTTAGATGAAAGAGGATTCGAACAATTATTTACTCAAGATTTGACTGTGAAACCGTGGGAAGATGAATGCGACAAAACATCTATAGGTCTGTTACAATAATTATTGATTTTAGTTGGCCGCAGATTCTAGTTGATGATTTGTTTCTAGGTTTAAGTGTGAGACGAGTAGAAAGAGGATCGAATCTGATTCTAGCTGTTCCTAAGGATACTAAAACTATCTTACAGATGCCTCGTGGAAATTTAGAATGTATACAGCCCAGAGCTTTATTGCTATATATCATTGGAAATCATCTTGACAATTTAAATTACTTTGCTGCCTTTGAACTCATGAGAAAGCAGCGTATCAATTTGAATCTGATGTACGATCACGAGCCTTCACGGTTCATTCGGAACGCTAAGAAGTTCGTTGAAGATGTTAAGAAACCGAGTTGGCTCAGTGTCTTTTTATCTGAATTGCAAGACGAAGATGTTAGTACAACGATATACGCAAGTTGCTATCCAGATCGAATGTCAAAGATCAGCAATGCTCAGTCAGGATCATTGGCGAGCAAATCAAATAAACTGGAGCTAGTTTGTGCACTTCTGCGAGATATAATGGAGAACAGTCAGAATGCGGATAAACTGATACAGCCAATTTTAACCAGTTTAGTTAAAAGACAAGAATTGAGAGGCCTTGAGGCGGCCCTTGGAAAGATAAAACAAGTAAAGGAAGTCGAAGACGAGAGGAATGATCAAGTACATAATACTTCGGAGGAAGCTTTGAAGTACTTGTTGTACTTAGTGGATGTGAATGTATTATTCAATGTGGCTCTGGGCATGTATGATTTTGATCTGACCATGTTCGTTGCATCAAAGTCTCAAAAGGATCCCAAGGAATATATTCCCTTGTTAAATGGTCTCAAAAATTTGGAGGAAAATTACATGAAGTACTCGATAGACAAGCATCTGAAACGTTATGAATCGGCTTTGAAGCATATTTCTAAAATTCCTGAGAAATTCAATGAGTGCATTGAATTGATACGCAGTCATCGTTTATATGTGCAAGCTTTAAAGCTCTTCGACAAAAACAGCCAAGAGTACAAAGATGTGGCAAAGTTGTTCGGTGAATATTTATTAGGTCAGAAGAAATACCGTGAGGCAGCGATTATGTTCTGCAGAAGTGATAATCTTCAGAGTGCACTGAATGCATATAAATTTGCTGGTAACTGGCAAGAAGCTATTATTATTGCAACAAGATTGAAACTGAAGTAAGGCTGATTTTTTTATGTTATATTTTTCAGACTATCATTTCTAATTAAACTAGTTCTATATTTATGTCCTGTTATCTTTATAGTATCACAGATTTACATATTTTGTATGAGGATCTTGTGTCAAAATTGAAGGATGATCGACGCTATGTAGAGGCTGCTGAAATCTTAATGAATCATTTGCAAAATATTGAGGATACTGTAGCTACTTTATGCGAAGGCAAGAAATGGAGTAACGCAATGAGAATAGCTTATTCCAATCAGCGTAAGGATCTGATTGGTATGTACACAATATATAAAAATGTAAATTCTGTATCGAACATGTCAATACAGCTCTTCAAACAACGGTGAACTTTGTTAGAAACACACGTGAAGCCAGGGGTACAGGAACATGCAGATTATTTGTTATCACAAATTAATAAATATAAAGAGGATTTTGAGAAGCATACGAATAGACTCAATGTGGTTCGAGCAGAAAAAGCTGCAAAGCAGATGCATCTTATAGATGGAGTCGAATGGGATCACGAAGCAGCTGGTGCAAGAGGAGACAGTGATTTATTCAGTGACACAAGTAGTGTGGCTGGCTCTCTGAGTAGTCGAGGTTCACAATCCTCAAGATCGTCTGGGTACATAGGAAAATTAAGAATTTGATTTATTATACACATTGATTTATCTTATTGTATGAAATATTTATTATGTCTAGACGAAGCTATAGGTCGAGTAAGAATCGCAGGAAACATGAACGAAAACTTTTGAGTATGAAGGAGGGAAGTGTCTACGAAGATTTGGGTTTAATACGTACTCTTCACCAACTTGTTACAAATGCATATGCATTAAGAGGTTGATATATCTTATACACTTTCTCAATGTATTGCAATCTTATTAAATTATATGGATTCAGTGAAGAAAATTAATATTTCTTTGGCTTTTAGGGGAAATTCATGCATTGTCTCAAGTTTTGATGCACTTTTACGAAGACGATTGTGCACAGAAGCTTCAGAATTGTCTTACCGAATTACTAAGCATATTAAAAGCAAGGCAATCTGAAATTTGGAATAAAGATTCTACCTGGAAATCTATAGAAATGGTATGAAAGTTAAATTAGTGATTATTATGATCTCTGCATAGTGCTCTTATTATATTACAATTCTGTATTTCAGCGAGGTGGACCGGATGCTTTAATTCCACAATTGGATCACATTAATGTACCAGAGAATTTAATAGGTAAGAATATGCAGGATCTTTTAGTGAACTAAATAAAAAAAAAACTAATGTATTATTCTAGAACCACATTTGATGATACCACCCGCAGTGAATACGATTTCATGGCAACTGGATTTGTTTAGTTCTTCAATGAAAGCAGGTTTGACTACGTGATGTGGTTGTAATTAAAGAAAGGGCGATAAGATTACAGTGATCTAATGTACTATCTATTTAGTTTATAAGTTGATCTTTGTAATGAGCAATTTTATGAATAAAATTGATTTCATTCAAGATGTTTTCCCCTAATGAAGTTTCTATAGAAATGCTATTATGTTTAATGATTAATTTAACAAACTGTGATTAGTGTACGATTGTTTAAAATAAAACAAATCGTATTCAGGGTGGTTTATAGTTTTAATGGGGATTTTTGCTGGTAAGGTTTGGTGTAATCGGCTGTGTTAAAGAGATCAGTCCACGAAAATGGCGACAATGGCAGAGGATCCAAATTCTGTAGATATAAACGATGACAAAGAATCCCAGTGAGTTGACGATACAAATATAAATTTGGAGTTTATGTTATTTTCGTAATAACTTTCTACAATTAGGAAATTTTAAAATCCTTGTAAAACAATACCAATGACTTGGTCCAAATGAATAACCTAATGTCTACCATACTTATACCATATTATACGGCGGGAATTTCTAACTGATATTAAATATTTTCATCATAGGATTGATCAAATCACATACAATTGGACGGATATCACCAAAGAATTTTTCGACGCCATCACAGGTTATTATTTACTAATATTTGATAGTGATTTTCTTAATGATACTGATCTACATGACAATTGGAGTACAAGTAACGTTTGGAGTATATCCAATTTGTTTTGCACAGAATTCAATTACTTTGATCAGGTTCTTAAATCAATATTATTTATTCAATTTCTTTTTTAGGTCTAGAGCTGGGAGAGCTATTACACGATGAGCTGTTTGGTCTCTTTGAAGCAATGTCAGCAATCGAGATGATGGATCCAAAAATGGATGCAGGGATGCTTTGTAATCGTGGAAACAACAAGCCATATACATTCGCACAAGCTGTCGAATCTGGCACCATTAAATTAGACAATTTAACCTCAACTGAAGTAATAGGAATCATAGATTCAACTTATTCGTGCATAGTTTCTTGGCTGGAAGGACACAGTTTGGCCCAAACCGTATTCACAAATTTATATTTGCATCAACCTGGACAGATCGGTGATAAACCGTTGAAAACCTTCTGCTATGCTGTATATAAGATAATTGAGGTCATTAAAGGTTGTGTCAATAAGGCCTTAGTATTTGAGGAAGAAGACTTTCAGAGTGTTACATATGGATATAGACTGCAAGAAGATATTACTGAGCAAAGAACCATATCTATGTTACGGGAGGTAGAAGAAGAATTACATAGAAAGAGTAGAATAAAGCCTGTGGACGATGAAACGGAAAGAGAAGTAAGTACATATTTAATAATATTATATTATGGTGGGAATATTTCGTTCGGAAGCCCTGTAGGTATAGAAAAATATGAATTTTTTAAAATACAGTATAACGATGGGCTGGCTCTCTATGCAAGAATAAGATTTACAAAAATGTTCTATCAAACGTTATCCCTAATGGGAAGAAAGGAACAGCTTCATCAAAACTTAACTGATTGCCAAAGGCTCTTATCAAATTGTACCGATATGATACAAGTGATGATCAAAACAGTTAACCGTGGTGCAAATGCTGATGAAACATGTTAGTAATTTATAAAAAATAATAGATTCAAAATTTCGCTTATGTCCTAAGATCGCTTATTAATCTATTAAGCATTACAGCAAATTATCCAAATATCATGGGTTTCGATCCCATGGTAAACCAAAGATTGTTGCCTCCGACATTTCCAAGATATACTAAGATAAAACCTAGGATCGAGGCCTTAGAATATATAGACGAATTATTGAATCGTTTTAAGATGGTTACTAAAATAACAGGATACACTGGATTCCATGGAGCTCTAGTAAGTACGAGCTGTGTAAATCGAATGTACATTTAAAGTTGCAGTTAAACATTTTCTTTGCAGGATTTCTTTTTAGAATTCTCTCGCCAGAGTCCTTGCATCCTCTCAAGATCAATGCTACAAATTGTTTATCTTCCAACGACCAATCGAGTCTTTGGTACACAAAACTTCATGGACGTTCTCAGAGATGCTGCGCGCAACTTCATAGCTCCACCAGCATTAATGCCTAAAAGTACGCTGCTCCAAAATCATTTGGCTAAAGAATATGTCGATAGCTTCCTCATCCATTGCGTTAGCCTATTCGCAAGTCTTTTGCAACTCAGTGGACATAATAGAGCAAGACAAAGGGATAAGTTAGCCCACTTGCTAGAAGACTTTGCCACGTTGCAAGATGAGGTATTTATAAAAGCAGTATTGATAAATATATATATATTTAATTATAGTATATATTTTAATTAATAATACCCTATCCTTATTTCATAGGCTGAACGCGTAGATGGATATTTACATACGCTATCGCTAAAAAGTGACACCCCTAGGCCTCATCTTGCTTGCTTCGGAACATGGATTCTTTACCATACGTTAAGAGTAATGGTGATGTATTTATTAAGTGGCTTTGAATTGGAATTGTATTCTGTTCATGAATATCACTACATATTTTGGTATTTGTATGAGTTTTTATATGGCTGGTTAGTCTCCGCCATTACGAGGGCTGACTCCTTCTTAATGGAACAAGATGTCCATACCGATTCGCATAAAGGACGCGGTGGAAGGAAAAATTCAAAGAATAAAAAGAAAAAGTCGGCCCCGAGACCGTACAATTTGGAAATATTGATGTACCAAGCTATGCAAAATATTTGTGGCGGATATTACAAGGTAATTCAATGAATTTTTCTCTCAATTGGTTTTAATAGTTATTTACACTCTTGTGACTATATGAAAAATATCGATTAATTCTGATCTAATGAGTTTAGGCACTGGTTGGATTCCGTATAGATGATAAAATACCACTTCCGGAATCACAATTTGATTCCGAACGTGTTAGATACGAGCACAGATTATTACCATTTTCTTCGCTTCTTACACCTCCGCCTGTTCATTATCAAGAATTTTTGGAAATGACAAACGCGCAAATGCATAAGAGAAATGTGAGTAGCGATTATTTTTTTTTTTGCTGCCGAATGATTATTTTAATTATACGTTTTGGGTTTAATTAACAGGAGAAGGTTACGAGTGAAATGCAATATCTTGCGGGATGCCGTCATTTCCATCAAGCTAGGAACATGCTGGAACGTGCATTATCATTGCATCCTGCAAATACAAATATTGTAAATGAGGTAAAATCATGAATTCTTTATTATCATGAATTTCGACGTATCAATGTACTTTCCCTGTGCTCTAATGAATTCTTGTTCTAATTTTAGATTAATGACTTGCTGAAGGTTTCCAAGACAAACTTTATTGTCCTGAAGCTGTTAGCCGGTGGGCACAAGAAAGACTCTAAGGAACCACCAGTGTTCGACTTCTCAAGCCATCAACATTTCCCTTTGATAAAACTTATCTAAATTGTCATAACGTGTTTAACAGTTTCTGATTTCCAAATTAAATGAAATGTTATTTATTTTACTGTCAACGTCAAATTAGATTATAATAAGTTTAATTAATTTTCAGGAAAATTAACCTCTCAATGATTTCAAATCAACGATAGAGTTTATTAATTTTAAAAGACTTCTCGTTTATGTAAATAATAATGATTTTCAATGAGCAAGTTGTACTGCATGATTTTTTGTCTGGAACTTATCAATGTAAAATGATAGATGCAAACTTAACGGGTGTAACGGATGTGAATAACATAAATGTGTACAAAGACTTGATATGATTTATATAAAAGAATACTCAGCACATGGACATTCGTAAAAAGAATTTATAGCACAAAAATTGTCTAAATAATAAATGTAACAGGTCGATTCTGTATAACATTAACGATTTTTTATGGTCTCGCTCAAACAGATAGCTTGTGAAAAATAATAGAAAATCATTATCAGTGTTGCGCACTAGCAAAAATAATTTTCCACGCCTTCGAATGTTTTTTTCTTTTTTTTCCAATTTCACGATACGTTGAAACTTAGTTCTTTCATCATTTCTATAAGAGGACTACTGCACTATCATTATCCGATGATGGATTATCTCTTGCATGATGAACGAAGGTTCGCGTACATCATGACGCAAGCAAAAGTGTGAATCGCATTTCTGTGATTCCCCGAGAAATTGGCGATAGTCCAAAATATGACGATGCACACTGAACTCGAGGATCGAAGAATCAAGAAGCCATTTTTAGGAGGTTGGCGAAACAGGATCAACGGTACCGAATATGTAAATGCGACGTCTCAGACAGGACCTCATAAAAGAGGGATAGAAAATGATAAAAAATGCAGTCACGAAAGCCAAACTTTGGAAACTAGAGATCAAGTCGTGCAACCTTCTTACGATCAGGCAACGCAAACATGGCGGTACGACGGAGTAAAAAATATTTTTGGAGCAAAAGTTTTCATTGAACGGATCATATCGTTTGGAATAATTTTTATCTTTAATATTACAATTTTTACATACATTCAGACCCGACTGCTACGTCCCTAACGTATCTGACCAATATATTTCTGCCAATCCTTATGAAACGTTCGAAGAAATGCAGTCAAGATTAAACATCGATGGCTGCGTACGAACGATTCAAAAATATTACAGAGCATATAGACTGCTAAAATATACTAAAGAATGCGCCAACAGATACAGAGAAGCCTTGGCAGGCTGCAAAAGATTAGAGGAAGAGTTGAATCTGCTTTATCGGTAAGTCCAAAGAGATAATTCGCGCTCACCCAGGAATCAGAAGCCATTCGCCTTTTTCAGCCGTCGATATCAGCAGGAACTATTCAGACAGACTAATCCGCAAACCAGAGCAGATTTTGATATTTTATACAACTTGATTGACAAATGGAGCTGGTCCTGTTTGAAACGAACGAAAGCGCAGTACTTCAATGCGTCCCAGAGAACAGAAAGCGACAAAATACTCGTGAAAACCATAAGGATGCTCAATGACGTCGACAAGCACAGACAGAGAATCGCAAACGCTCACGAGGAAAAGATGCTTCTTCAGTTTCTAATAAGCAATTGCAATTCCATTCAATGGAACGGTTACAAAGGGAAGCCGATAGAAATGATTACTACGAAGGTACAAAAAGCCCGAGAGTACAATGCCACTTACAAAAGTTTACAAAATCTCGACGTTAACCTGGAGGAACGCACGGAGACGTTACTGTTGCTAAGAAATTCTTTGAAACGACACAATTGTCAACCAACGCTGGAATTGTCGTATCTGTTGGATCAAGAGATAACGTTGTTATCACGAGGCAATAAGAGATTCGTCTGTAAAAATCTCCAAAAAAGGGTAGCAAGTATGAAATGTTTAAACTAACCTACAATTATATTGTCGACCATTCATCATCTGTCTCAATGACGTCCCAACGAATGTAAATCTGTTGGATAATGTCTAGATGCCTACTTGTACTTCCTGATTCAGTCCCAAACGTGTGTCTGTAATTCAACTGAAGATATTCGAGACGAGGAATTACGAGAGCCGTTGGAAACCAACAGACAATTTTGTAGGAGCTGTACAAGATTGCTTCCGTATCGCAGATTCTCGGCTCAAGTGAGAACAAAGAGAGTGCCGTATTGTGCAAGTAGGTTTATATATATATATACACGTGTGTATGTGTATATAAAGCATTGTTACTGTATACCAAGAACTTTTTTGAAAAGAGCCCCGTAGATGCTACATCAGTTTATTTATACTTGACACTTATTGCGGGAGACTTTTTGCCTCACGTGCTGCTTTTACATCTTTGGCGAGTTCTCGGCTACGAGTGTCAGCCTGAGATTTGCTGGTAATAAATGTCAATTTTCGGTGGTGCCAAAAGGGTTAAAGCATCAGTGAGGGAAAGTAAAACGTCTCTGCGGTTAATCGTTAATTCCTTGACTGCGTCAAGTTGACGAGTAACGTTTGTTTCAGGTTGTTCCTGGCTACGAGGCAGTAAACTTCCTCGCATAAACTACGATCCTTACACGTATCTTCTGAACCGTATACGAGCCGGCGAGCACCGGAGGAATTGCACCTCGGGCTTAGCCTTCGTGATAGGCGAGTCTTGCGTTTATCGTCTCATTAATGACATATGGCATGGACATTCGGCTATCAGTGAGAACGCCGATTTGTTCGCCTTGAGGTTGGTCAGGTTTTACGTCGACGAGGAATGGTCTCCCTGGAATTGCATTCTTTTGACGGAAAGGGAAGCGGATACGCATTATCACCTTGAGGATCTCAGAAGCGTTTACTCGGAGCATCTAATGCGAAATATATTTCTTGCTCATCGAGTGGCAAAGAGCCAATTTCAGTTAATAATTTTTGGCCTTGGTACCTTCTTGGCTCTCGATTAGTACTTTCAATCTTTTCTTATTTTTAGTGATCTCATTGCGGTTGAACGCAATTATAGAGAATCTGGCAGATACTACACGGTTCAAGATAGGAAGGATTACAAGTCACCAAAGACCATTGAAAAGTATGATCCTGTTTATTGCGTTGACAATTCCATAGGTTTTCTCAAGTAATCTTATTCTGTCTAATGAATAAATAAAATGCGAAGCTTGCTTCGTTTTTTTTTCTTTTTTTAAACGTACTTATCATTGGGTGGTATCAAATACGTGGGAACTTTGTGCCCAATTTTCTTCGCTTAATTTAGCAGCTAATGTTACAGAGCAATTATTAGTAATGATCAGATTATTCAATTTGCTTTGCGGTGCTTCAATTTCCATATACGTATCATTTAACCCATTTCTCAGTGCGTTATGTGGCTTTCAATATCGAATTGGTTTATTCCATTCAATAAACGCATTATCGTTTTATCAGGGAATTGCATTTAAGACATAATGCGCTGTTGTCTGCACGTGGAAAGTGGTTCAAAATATATTTCTGGCATCTACGTGCTTCCTGCGCGCTCACTGAAAGCTGATTACAAGGGGAAAGTTTTACTTTGAAATTTTAAATGTATTCTAATACAAGTTAACGTTCGAGAAAGTTCGCAAGGTCTTTTTAAAAATCTTTCATTCGTAGTCAGCATTTAAGAGTATCAATTCAAGAGAATTTCTTGGTTCAATCGGAAATGTAGATTCTATGTGTACTGGCATAGACGCAAGAGAAACTTTATGGATCGAAAAATAATAGTCCAACAATCTCAAACAATCGACCAAGCGAGTTGCCATTAGCAACGCTGGATATAAGTCCTGGGCTTTCAGTCGTTGCAAGCTTCGCGACGCGACCGAGCAGCGCACTTCAGACTTTTAACCTTTTTTTTTCCTCGGTCTGACGCTCCTCAAGTGTTTTTTTGTATCCTGCTGCTAGTCCGGCTGATCTTCCTTCAAGTCAGTAAGTAAGTCAGTAAGTCGATGGATAGACACGGCTTGGTGGCGTTAAAAGGGCCAAGAAAAGACATACTTTTTTTTTTTTCTTTTTTAAAGCGATTCTGCGTTGCTGTTCAATTTGAGCTCAGAATTGTCAGGACACTGTAACATCGAGGAACGTAGGAGTTTGTGTACTGGTTTATTCAGTCGACAAGGTCGAAATGATCAGATCGTAATTATTTTTTAATTACTCTACCTTCCACTCTTGGCTCCGTGTTAAAATGACGTGGCACGAGTTTTATACGGATCTTAAGAATTTAGCGAGAGAGACGAGAAAACGTCTATTATCCCTCATTTCTAATCACATTGTCTAGTACTTAGTCCCTCTTTCTCTTTCTGTTCCTTTCCCTCCTTTATTCTCATTTTCAATGTATTTCTCTCTTTGTTTCGCGCAGACGAAGATGGTGATAGTAATCGAGATAGAAGACCAGAGCACGAAGAAGGCTTTTCTCGGTGGCTGGAGAAATATTTTAACCAGAACGGAATATCACAACGCCTGTACACAGACCCTAGGAATTAATGCGAAAGGTCCTTGGGGGGATGGAAGAAGCAGCAAATCAAGCCAAACCATAAGTGTCAGCCACAAGTCCACGAACGTATCGCACGAAAAATCCATCCAGGTTTCGGTCGAGATTAGTCGCGTGCCTTGCGTGACGGATAGAATTATTATAGCGACCAGAAAGAGGAACCTCGTTCCCTTGAAAGAGGACAAAGGATACTTACGGAAGTTGAACGAGAGTGCGATAAAGATTCAAAGATTTTACAGAGCGTATCGCGCAAGAATAAAGGCGCCACCTTCGCTGAACGTACGGCGGTTTGACAGGGTGAGTTTCCATGAAAACTTAGAATGCCCTTTAACCTCGACGAAGAAGAAATTTAAAATCATATTAAATGGCGCATCCGGATCAATGAGACAGGCTGATTTCGAAATGCTGCGAAATCTATTGGAACGATGGTGGCGCTGCGAAATGGAAAGAGCCAATCGCGTCTATTTAAGGAGTTCAAAGCTTGCGACACATAACCTCATATTGCAGAAGGAGGTGGAGCTGCTTCGAGGCATCGACTGCATCAGGTCGCAGGTACGGAAGAGGAACGAGGAGCTTCGAGATCTTCGATATTTCGAAAATCTGGCACGAGCGCCATCTTGGAAAAGCGACAGTGGAAAAACAGTGATTATGGAAACTCTGCGAGTCCAGCGCGCTAGAGAGTACAGAAAGATGTACGAACGGCTGTGCAGTGAGAATTTAAGTAGAGTGGAACGTGCAGAATTACTTTTAAGACTGAAGAACCTGCTGAAGTCGCACTCGTGCCGGCCTGCCGAAGAATTGATATATTTAATCGATCAGGAGATGGACCTGTTGGTTCGTCATATTGATTCCAGATGGACCGATCAACTGAGGAACCGTTTGAAATTCGCTTTTATTTTGTTTGTTCGTAGCTTTGGTTTCTCTCGGGATCTCACTGACGACAAGGGAACGTCCAAGGACGTCGTCGTCGTCGAGAGGAAGACTAAGCTTTGTGCAGGATGTCAGAGGTTTCTTCCCTATAAGAAATTTCCCGTTTACGAGCATCAGCGTGTATCGATTTGTGACGTTTGCCAGCGTCTACGTGTAACCAAAGAGCCTTTTCCTCTTTACGAGCCGTACGA
This sequence comes from Calameuta pygmaea, assembly GCA_031762395.1. Classification (NCBI taxonomy): domain Eukaryota; kingdom Metazoa; phylum Arthropoda; class Insecta; order Hymenoptera; family Cephidae; genus Calameuta; species Calameuta pygmaea. The sequence goes on along the minus strand of JASANN010000146.1, from coordinate 64,027 downwards.
AAGGATGCTGCGTGCGATTAGACGATCGGAAGCCAAAGCCAAGGCCTACGCGAGTGTCGCCTTTCTGGTAGGTCCAAAAGTTATTTATCATCTGGTGAGGAACATCTGGCACGGGAAGTCCGGTATATCCGAATCCGAGGATCTAGAGGATTTGCAGCTAGTGCGTTTTCGTCCAGAGCTCGAGTGGTCCCCGTGGAATTCATTGGTCCTTACGAGAGACGAAGCAGCGTTACACAGAACTATAAGGAATCTACCTGAAGTTTACGATGCGCGACTCTTGAAGAACTTTCTCAGCAAGAATTTGCAAGCGGAACTTTATTTCGAGTCAATTAACAAGTTACAGAGACGGTTCTTCAAATCAGCTTGAATAGAAGAGAAGGTCGGTTCAACCGTGATCGTAAATGTACATCACGAAGTGCTGTAAAACTAATTCAAAATATCATCGATAGAAAACTCTATTTTTTTTTCTCTTAATTATTTTATTCGCTCTTCCGCGATATCAATTCGTTCAATTATAACTTATCAGGTTATCGGCGATTTGAACTTACTTTTTTTTTCCAAGTGTAACCTGACAATGAGCTGTGCACTCGAAGGACGGGAATTTCATTCTCTCCCTCCTCAGGAAAAAAGACTCGAATTTACAAAAAATTGTATTGAGCAGTGCCGAAGGAACGTGAGTTTTACAGTTAACGTTTTTTTTGTCTTTTTTTCTTATCACTACGAATAAATAGAGCAGTTCACTCGTCAGTATTGTTCAACATTTTATTTCAGTGCCGAAGCCGTTCAAGCTCGTTCCACTCGTTTGCGAAGAAACGCGTCCCGTGGGTAACGTTACAAGTAGAATTTCTAGAAAGGAGAAAGTAGGATGAAACTCGAAATCTCCTACCGTTCGAAGAAACGATCATGGTTCAAGCTGAATTACGCAAGCGAACTTTCCAGCAGTCCCGATGTCCAGGAGTTCAATTCGCGATAATACTTACACGTCAGGAATCCTGCTGCCGAGCTGTAAAGGAATTACTGGAGGAGAACCCGTTCATGTGGATTCCCCAGGAGTTTACATTGGATAGCTTTTGTCAGCCAAGATGGTAGGAGACGGGCTGGGCCATAAATACGGCTCCGATGTTAGTTCCGATATAGATAGGAATATATCAGCGTCGCAGTAGAGGGGCTGCTTTAAATGCAAATAGTTAACTCGTGAAGTTTCATCGGCCTCTTGCCACGCAGCAATTGAAAAAGAAAGTACAGGACCGACCGACCAGCCCCTTGGCTCTCTCCTGCAACTTACCCAGCAGCCTGGTAGGCTCGATAATGCCGTCCCCGGTTGGGTAGGCACATCACGGTTAGGAAGGAAGGAAGGAAGGAAGGAAGGATTAATTTTAATCATTAATTTGGCCACGCGCGCAATCGATTCGCTTTCCGTGATACTCAGCTGAAATTCCCTAAACGTTTTACCTCGTTAACTATTTTGCATTCACGTATATATATGTAAGGAATATTTGCACATATTGTACTCCTGCGATTACTAATTATTCCTATAAATTATGTACAATTAGCCCTGACAGATTCTGGGTGTAATTGGAAACGTACGCATATACAAGTTACATAGTAAATTCATGAAAATCGAATGCGTGAGATAACGCGGAAAGGTACATCCTGTTAGGGAAAGTTTCGGGAATACCTTATGTAATAACTTTATGTACTGAGTATATAGACGCATGGGTGTACATACACAGTAGTTGGTGGTATATAAGTCTTTTAGGAGGTTAGCGTCGCAGGAAGCGTTATCCCTTCGGTTTAACGGTCGACCGTGCTACCTGAACCGTGCGACGTAAGAATTCGCCTGCGGGAGAATTTACTTTTGGCGAACTCCTCGATTATCTGAAATTTTGGCCGTTTGCAAGTAACTTCTATAATTCCGTAGCCGACGCTAAGGATGACGCACGACGCTCCATGGAATTCTCTTGGTAACGGGTGGACGCCTAAGTCCTTTCAAATTGTTAGGGCGTGAACGACGTTATTTTTCTGATGCTCTCCGTCGAGCTGAAAGGATCGTCCGTGAATTAGGAGTGTATTGGGCAGGTAGAGCCACGAAGAAAAATCAGATACGAATAAAGGAAGTATTTTTTTTTTTATTGCATCTTGATTATTGCGCCTTACGACCTGCAACCCGCGATGCACGCGTTACGGGAAACACGTGATAAGTATAGAAATTAATTTGAATTGCTCGTGTCCAGCGTGGAAAACATGGTCGTCCGGTGATTCATACCACGGTCGTAGCATAAATTATGGGCGATACGTTGCTGCGCAATTAGGGTTTGCTAAATCGGCATTACTAATTAGATTTGGTAGGCCACACCTCGCGGGCGGTACTGTTATAATTGATTTGAATTTGAAACTAATCTATATAACTGGGATTCTATGCAATCGATATCGGCGATTCGACTGTACGTAGCAGGAGGGGGGAGAGAGAGAGAGAGAGAGAGAGAGGCGCAGGAACTTAAAGCCGGGTTTACAATTAACGTGAAAACATTAATTTAGTCTTGAGATATTTTGTTTTTTTTTAGCAATTTTTTTATCTTCATTAATTTTCACAGCAATCAAGAGTGTCGGCATTAAGCGTAATTGACGTTTACTGGAGACTTGATGGCGCTCACGTATCTCCGTTATGCTTTACAATGATAAAGGATCCTTTGGGATGCTGTACGTAGTTGCCGACTGATCGACTCTGTTTACGTGGGAATATAAATCTATCGAATTTGCTGACGATGGATGTAAATATCTTTTGCTATAGGTACTCGGTTCGATCTGTTCGATACGATTGGTGAACCGTGGCTTTAAGGCTTTTAAAGGTCTCGATCAATTTGGTAACGTATCAGCTTTCACTGAGCTTTCCTTTTCTTTTTTTTTTGTATGTTAAGTTACGTCTGAAAGAAGCTGTGCTGAAAAGCAACGATAAATTGTAAAATAAAATTTTTATTTAAGATGCAAGAGACCGAGGTATTTTTCGCGACGAAGATTTTTAGTTAGCGGTTGAACAAATTTTTATAGTTTTATCCATAGCGTCGTCCTTCTGCGTAATGATAAGACAAGTTGCGTAACGTCGCTTCTGAATTTGGACACTATCGAAGTTTTACGGTTGATTTGAGGATGAGCTAAAAAATGTACAAATACCAGAGCGTCTCTTCCAAGACGCATGACACGCAAGGACCAGTGTTATCGGAATGTTCAACTGCCGTTGATATATTGTACGTTTGATATTTCCGCCCGATTACCGAGGTTAACTTATCGACCTTGGGAAACCCAAAACCCGAAGAAGCCATTTTTGTGCCAATAATGCCGTCGGGCTTTGATTTATCGTTGCAAGGGTTGCCGATCGTTACGTCGTCCACTCCTAACCTCGCAACTTGCTGCTTTACACTTTAACAAAGGACCAGCTTGAATTTGGTAACGCGACATGATTTGCGGGCGCCGCTGTTAAGGTAAACGCGCCTTTAATAATGCCAGGAGCAATCCACTTTGCCGTGCCGACCGCTCGCGTCAAGATCCGACGGTTTTTCATGCCGGGCAGAAAAAATTTAGTGCAAGAAACGAAACTGCGTGTCGTCCGTTTACGGAATAAGCCAACAGGTAGCGCCACGGTCGTCGTTTTTACGAACGCACGACAAATCGACGCGAAAACTCTTCCCTGTCTGTTGACAAGGAAAAGTAAAATACTAGAGACTCGTTTGAGAATCGTAAGTGAGAACTTTGATCTTGTTCTTGTTCCCTCGCGTCATTTTTATTTTTCAAAAGTTTCAGAAACAAGAAGACGCGATAGGACAGTCGCGGGATGACGAAGAGTCGCGAACCAGTTATTTTACGTCATTACGTTCGGTAGATTCAGCCTGTATCTTCGAGGCATTATCGACGATTCGAGAATAACGAGGAGGAACGAATCTTTAAAACTAATGAGATTCCTTGTTGCCTCGCTAGAAATTCTTAAAAATCGCGACGGGAAATGAATCAGTCGTAATTGTTCTTCGACACATGTATATCCTCCTTAAATTCTTCATCTTACTCGAAAAGCTTCTTCAGCCATAGGTACTTTCTCTATTCATACGTAAACGTGACTTTTGTACGGTTCAGTTATTTTTCATGTAAAACCCACGCGTGCCGCACATACAATAAAACCCATACGTAATAAGCTCGAAAACCTAACCGCACCAGCTGCCTTCTAATAAAAACTTACAACAGTAGTAAAAAAAAAAGAAATTGGTCCATGCAGCATCCATCAAAATACGAAAATGGTCAATTTCTGATGTTACCCAAGAATGAGCATAACAATAAATATCAATAAATAATACATAGTAATATTTAAAACGTAAGTAAGGGTAGGTGGCATCCCGGGAGCTAAAAGCTCACTGTAAACGAGATCTTTTCGATGCCCATAAATTTTGTTATTATTGAAAATCCCTTCTATGTACTTACGTGGCCCCAGGGCCGGCACATATGTGTCCAGGGGAAAATATGGCCCAGAGGCGTCGGGGCGCATGGGTTTTTACCTAAAAAAAATATTTAAAAAAAAGCGCACTTTACGAGCGAACGATTGGTCCGAAATGATCTGGCAACTACGCAGCCATCGCGGGTAATGCATGTGCGAATACGAGATGTCTGTATTCCTATGGTCCTTTGTCTTCTCTTTCTTCTTTCTCCGTGCCCTTTCTTCCTTCTATTTTACGATCAATGGATTCGCCAGTCTGGAACTGGAGATGCAGAAGCAACGCAGCGAACGATAAACTTCGCGAGGCAGTACGTCTCTATTGCCGAGCGGAGCCATCGAGCTTTCCGCAGGCATTTCAGCCGAAGCTGGAGCCACAAGCTCCTAACTGGGACGGACGATCGAACGGATTAGCAGCAGTCGAATCGGGTCGCGTGCTTTCCGAGGTACTTGCTAATACTGTCATATATACATATATATATGTATGTATACACACGGAAGTACTACGCCCGGAAATCGAATGGAAATTAATAGACGATCGAATCATGTACATTCGTGATTTCGATCGAATGACGTTATAACGAAGAAACCTTTACCGCGTGCGACAAGCATATGCAAATCAAGTATCGATAATTGAATTATTTATTTGGAAAAATGTATTTTCAATTATTAATAACTGATACTTTCTTCGCCGAGTGTACCTGTATATAATTAATGTATATTGGCCGTAAAATTGATTTAATCATTAACGTACTGAAGGCTCGCGCGTATTGATTGATTTTGGAGGTTAGTCGATTTATTAATTTTCTTTGAAAGTATCGCGCGCGCGTGTATGGCAACGAGGACGTAACGATGACAAATCGTCGGATTTATAGAAAAGCACAAGGGGCTGGTTAGGTAAATAAATCAAAATTAGCCGGTCATAAAAAGTCAGCCTTGCGATAAGTGTTTCGGGCCGTTTGAAGGATGAGACTTTTTTTTCAGCTTTGGGAATCGAGGGGCTGCGCGAGGCTTTCGGCCGGGGTTCTACGTAATCTCGGGTCTTCGATTGACTGACGTCTGGTCGACATCTAGAAGCCAATAAAAAGTTGAGTGTGACGCGTCGTCAACACTACAGGAGCCCCTCGCTTGTCGACTGGTGTCATCGCATGGAAGCTTCGCTCCCTCTTTTCAATAGGACGACGGTTCACTAGGTGTCGCGGCCCGCAGGAGACACGCTGTTAACGATATAAGATGAGAAATCCCATCCCTGTACGTCACCGGGAGGCGGACGAACAAGCTGCGAGAAGGTAAATTCTCCTATTCGGGGTTACAAAAGACACTCGATTTGGTCCTTCCAAGTTTTCAGAAAACCATTTCTTCGGGCGCACCCTGAAAGATCTATCGAGCGGATTCCTCTTAAAGCGATACGGCTAAATGGACCGTTGGGAAATCGGAAGAACAAAAGAGTCTGATGACACTAGGTATTCCGAGGACACCGAAGGCACCAGAGAGGACGAACTACGTACTTTTTGTCTTTCAAAGGATTGACAAAGCTGTAGCGGAGATCAGGAGAAATGTATCTCTTGGAGGATTTTCTTGAAGGGCATAAAGGTGCCACGGGAGAAGAGGATTTTATCGCGAAAGAGAAAGGATTAAGGGGAAGCTGACCGAAGGACCCGGCAGTCTCTGCCAAGTGGATCGAAGGATCAAAATAAATATGGCATTGATAGAATCGACGTGCGAGACGAGCCAAGTGAATCAGAGGCTAGATCATAAATAGAAAATCATCAAGGATTGATACTTTGGTCCAGACGGATAATTAAACTTCCTTTTAATTTTTGACTTCCGATAAGTTTTTATCTACCGATGGTTACGGGCTTGCGTGGGGTTTATCGATGTTTCGTTCGAGTTTCCATAGCCGTCATAAGATTGTTGACGGAAGCTAGTACGTCAATGGGATAGATAAAAGATGAAGTTCTGTTTGAATGCAGAATCCACGGGTAAGGATAACTTTGTTCCTTAGCCGCCTGGAAGCTCCCATCGAGAAAATTAAATTTCTCATCGAAGAGACACGCGACTCCTGGGATTGATTTCTCCTCTGGAGAATTTACCATCTAAGTTTTGTGGTTTTGAATTAGCAGACAGCATCCCCGGCACGAGTAGAATTGACACGAGAGTAAGAATATCAAAAATATATCTCGGTGCAATTGTTATATTAAAAACAGTATATATAATTATGTATTTTCTAATTAGATTATACCGACAATGTAAGATTATTATAATATTATATAACAATATAAGATTCCCCGTAGCACGTATCATCCTCCGCTCGTATATCTATAATGCGATAGTCGGTATTAAATTATCTTCCTTGTAACTAATTATGATAATACATACACGCACAGGTATAGGTAACTAGAGTATATTTGAGTAAGTCGAAGACTCGCCCCAAGCCGAAACTCTGGAGAAACGTAGTTTGCCAAGGTGCTTAAGACGTTACTCTTACTCGCTCGTTATCCTAGAGTTTCTCTGTGCAGCAGGAATGGGATTGTCGAAATGGCACGGAGGAACCCTGGACGAAGGAGAAAGCAGAGGTAGCTAATAAATGGCCAAGGAGAAAGATGATTAGACTGCAAGGATATTCTCACCAGTATTTCAGTGTTCCGATACGAATAATAAGATTGGTCACAGGAAAGTTGTATCAGCTGGAAGAAAAGACAGCGCGAGTGGGATTGATCGATAAGGACAAAGAACGAGGAGAAAAGTGGGTCCATGCGGCGTGTACGCAGTATAAAATTTCATTCCGTCGCTCGAGTCGCATTCACTTGCGAATGCACCGTATCATCAAGCGAAAGCGTAACGCGGTGACGGTTACGGCTTAGAGTCACATGTATATTCCATCTCGACGGTATCAACGTTTTACATTTTTGAAAGAGTTTCCTCCTGGGAGCCATGGGGTTTCGTTTAGACGGCGCGCAATGTATATTATTATATTTGAATACGTTACGTAAATTTTTCTCTTTTTACTGCTACAGGAATATTAAAAAAGAATTATCGCTTACCTCTCTCTCTCTCTCTTTTTCTCTTTCTGTGCTTGAATAGTACGGTTGAAAGGACGCGTGTCCTTCTTTACCGGCTACTCGGTAGGTATCTCCGGAGAGCGACATCTATGAATTAAAAAAAAACTCTTGTCCGCCCGCAGGCTTGTTTCTATGCAGTAATGAAATCTCGGTGGCTTTTTCTCATCTACTTCTTGAACACGCGAGGCGTCTGCAGTCACTTTTGAGGTTATATTAGGGCGGACCCAGATCCTCCCGGAGACGCTGGCAATCAATGCAATTGGCAGTGGACTCGTGAAATCGTTCGGGAGTGAAGCTTTTACGATAATACCGAAAAGATTTGCGGGTCTGGCTTGACGAGTGCGATGGGTTTTCGACGAAACGAACGACTCGTAAAATCGTAATCGAGTTTTTCTTAACGACCGAGCAAAACCCGTGGCTGCGTGTCGCATTTTATATTTTACTCTCTTGACTTGAGTGCGACTCGTCCACTTGTGCCGTGACGAACGACGGGTAAAAGGATTGCAGGACAGGTCCTTCTTTTTTCTTTATCTATTTTCTTCTTGTATTTTGTCAAGCCCTACGTTGAGTAACAAGCTTTTACGAGCTTGCAGAATACACCTTGACTACGCGGAGCGAAGAAGGGATGCATCCAGTGGTTAGCAGCTTCCATTAGAGGAAGAAAAAAAAAGGGGGTCGTGGAATGCAATTACGATACTTTTGCGAAACGGAGTTTCGCAAGTGAACTGTTATGGCAACGAGGGAACTTTAATATCATTTTTATTCTCATGTCGAATCAAAGTCCTTCGTTGCAATTGAAGACTTGATGACGTATCGAAGTTCCGAAACGGAGCCGCCATTTTTGATCTTCTTTCAATTTATGATTCGCCCTTCGATATGCGATTCCTGTTATGGTAAAATTTGTGTAAAAAAAATATTTTTGAGTTATCATTTTTTTTTTTTCATCTTACACGGAAAGACGGATGGTACGAATTTTGTTTTTGTTCCAGGAGAAAGTTACCAATGTGCTTTCACGCAAACTTCTCGTGTAATGTAGATCATGGTTAGGCAAGAGAACCAACAGCAGGGCTGCTTGTCTAAAAGTTTCTAAAGGGTCGGAAATTTCTTTAGCAAATGACCGAACCCGATGGCCTCTGAATTATTTGCGAATGAGACCACGTAGCTGCTTGCCAGGTTGGCATATTGTGCGAGGAACATGACTGTGCTTACGAGCAGCACCATGAGTTACGTAAGACGCGAAGCGTCGCGACGCTGTGTGTTATTCAAATGTTCGGGGCTTAAAACGATTCGAATTTTCTGATGGCCATTTGCTTTGCATTTTTCCTCGGTTCGATTCTTGGCGAGTCGCTTGGGCATACCGAAGCTTTAACGACACTTACTGGCCAGAGCTTTCGACTTTCTCCTCAAAGCTCAAATACCCATTTACATACTGACTGTTGAGCCTCGTTTTATTTTACGTTCATTTCGGTCCAAGACGTTACTATGGAAACGACGATGAAGGGAAGATTTTTTTTTTTTGGATCTTTCGTCGCACATGCAGATCAAGAAAAAGATAATCAAGAGTCGGATGAAAATATTAAATGCATTGGTCATTTGCGTGAAAGACGATTTCAGGTTAATTAATGACCAATCGAAATGATCTTTGAACGAGATTCTTTTTTACCTTGATTTCAATTGTAAATTTTATTTTAACAGTTTCCTTTCCCCTTGACTCTTCATAACGAGACTATTACGTGCAATCGAGTTTGTTGGCCGAAAGGAAGGAAAAAGAATTGATATCGTTAAGAAGCACGTAATTAAAATCTCCTTACGAAACTTTATCAGTTATTTGAAACTTTTGAAAAGTTAGTCTCGTAAATTTGCAATAAATTTTGTCTCCCGAGGTAAATGCCCGTTATTAGAATGCCAGATCAATTTTTCAATATAAACGCGCGTATAAACATAAGTGAAAATATTTTATGAAACAATAAAAATTTTATAATCTATTTTCTTATGCTTGACGTTATCACTTAAGTACTGTGATTCAATTGAATTGTTACCCTTGGAAATAAATTTTTATTTCGTCCTGAATTAATTAACGATGTTATCAATTATATCTGTAGTCGATATTAATGTACCAAATATATATATATAAACTTTTGATAAATTAATTAACGTTTACGAAATTCATAATAGTATTTTCGTGGAGTTTTTTCAAGTGAAATCTAAACGGCAATGGATAAAGCCGAGACTCTGTTTAGAGAGTCCATCTGTACAGAATCCAAGAGCAACGTATCTGGACCACAATAGAGACAAGGAGAATGGAATTGAAACTGGCCATGACCCGGATATGTATTTCGCCATAAATCATTCCGTTTGGACGTTTTAATTACGAAATTGGCTATTAGCCTGATTGACAGCTGAGATCAGATCAGAAAAGATCAAAAGATTTAGAGAACAGTATTGGAAAAGCAAGAGGAGAAAAGCTCGAAATTGAAGAGTAAAAGTGGCCGGAAGAACGATAGCCAGATTGCAGTGCAGCTTCTATCGAACGAATCCGAGCTATAAAAACGAAATCCCTCCAGCAACTAATAAATTGGAATTGCTCACCAGTGGTGGTTCAGCAGATCCGCGAAGGCCGAGAATTGCATCCAGAGGACACTCGGGTGGGTCACTGCACTATCAGGTGCGCACGGCACTGCACCTGCACCAACACGTGCAGAAAATCGTTAGGATTTTCTGTATACTACGAGAGTAACGCGATAGGTAGGCGAGTGAGAATTTATTTATTTAGAAAAGACGGTAAGAAAAACTGTCAACAGGCAGCAAAGGGAGCGCGAGGCAGCCCGATCGATGTCTCGAGACAGACTGACCTTGACAATGGGCAAATTTGAGAACCAATAATTCTGATTGATCGAGATCCTCTTATCCTCTTCTCGAGTCGTCCCTTCGAACTAAATCGAAAGGATTTGTTAGCGAATCGGTACGCAAAAAATCGGCAGATCCTTCACGGTCGCTTCCCCAGGACGAGGTCAAAAATCAAGCAACGGTATAGACCTAAGGTGACTTGGAGTATTTAACTAGCCTTGCTCAATACTGCCGAGCAGGAGTCAAGGTAGGTACACGGCTGACCCAGTTCATACGGCAGAACGTCCTGACTCTAGGACACGATGTATATTGCTTAATAACGTCTGACTAATTTGAAATACCCGCCATTTCTAATAGAAAGCCAACAGCCGTAATTCCTGACGTCAAACGAAACCTGCCAGCTGAATGAATCGACGAAAGAGAATTATGAGGGCGCGATTTCTGAGGAAATCTTTATCAGCCATGTCGAGGAAAAGTACTTGATAAAGAAAAGACGTTGGAGGAAAAAAAAAAAAAAAGAATCTAAGCATCAGAATGGCGTCGGGACGTCGAGAAGGGTGTAATTTTTGAAAAGCGTTTATGCCTCAGACAGCCGATTCCCTGCGCCAATTGCACTCGAGTCCAACCGCCGTTTTAAGATCTAGGCTCCTTCCAGAGCCTGTTTTCTGTATACACGATACCTAATCGGCCGGAATCAATTTCCCCCGGGGTCTTTGAATAATGGAAAAATAGCGGGAGCCAATCGAGCCCCGTGAAAATATCTGGCTTATTTCATCGATTCGATTTATTATCCAACAATGCCCGAGCGTGGCGTGACGTTGGATTTTCCTATTGTTAAGCCGGAAATTCTCCGACGCTCATCCGTACAGCCATTAGCTTTTGATACGGAGCAGTCTTGTTGCTCTTTTGGAATATAAATAATAAAGCGCAGTAACGTGCACGTATTATCACGGCGCCCTGCGCTTTAACGTGATAATATTTACACGCGGACAGATATCGCGCTGGAGCTTCTGTCAGCGTCACGGTATAATACGACTTCCGGTAAACCGAAGCGTCGCTCAGGACTGTCTCCAAATGTTGTTTGATTAATTTATGTTAATCGGGTAATCGGCCGATTCTACCGGGACGGAAGCCACAGAGTTTTCCTCGATTTATGCTGGATTCACAGTGACGGCACTGTGGTTCGTGTCCCGTTCAGTTAGGTCGAGCGGCTGAGCACGTTTTATAGAATGAATTGTGCCGCGTGTGATTCCACCCTTTCGAGATTTATGTGACGTTGCTTTGGTAGAGTCGAATGCTTAAAATACCTTCGAATGGATTCCAACTGCGCAACTTCCTTTGTTTTACAGCCTTTAATGTCTTCGACGTGAAGTTACCGAATATCAGTTTTTTTACGCTATTTTTTCGAGTAAAACGCCGGATTCGAATTTTCACCCTAAAACAAAAGAAACTTAACTTACATACTTTTGGCTTTTAATTAACATTGAAATGTCAATCTTGATCGGTGCTTTCATGATACTGACCTTTTGATAAATTTTCGTAAAAAAATTCTCAAAGTCTAGCGCAACGTCAGCAGCTTAAATATTCATAGGGAACGGCATTTAATATTGAATGACAATAGTAGGAGAGTTTTAGTGAAATTAATTCCTCTTATAATTTCTAATTAAACCCTTTGGTTTTCCTGCATAATCAGCTCAGTTTGCACAAAGTTCAGGCCATTCTTGTCCGACGTATTATTTAATTAATCCACTCAGCAAGTTTGCACTATGGGAGAAAGTGCAGCTTTAGCGCCACAAGAGTCCAGTTTTGATCGCTTGATATTCACAGTGCGTGGTCTTCGGTTGAATCAGCGCCGCCATTCTGCACGCAAGATAATCCAGATACGTTTTTCAGATAAGGCTGAGTTACTTGTTCCAGGTCAAGGTTGAAAGGCCGATGCGTGATAGATAAGTCACCGTATCCTACAAACGCTTGTATCATTCATCATCATTTTTCCCAAGTCCAGTTCTCTGTTGACGATCAGCCAATCGTGCGATATTCTTCGCACTTCCGCTTGATAAACTGCAAACCGGAAATGGATCTATGAAAAGAAATAAAGTATCAGAGGCGAGCGAAGATGTCATTGGGGTTCAAAGATCTAATTCGGAGACACCTGGTGGCCACAAGTCTAATTAGTATAATTATCATTCCCTGTTGTTCATCATTAACTATTGACAAACTGATGGGAAGTTCATGATGATCTTTTGATTGGCTGATAGGGAAAGACTGATTATTTCATGAGGATACGCGTCGTCCAATGTGACTGATAAGTCCTAATGCATTTTGTTAGGATAAAAAAAAATCAAATTTCAAGGCAGCTCTGCTCTCTGCTGATTTTCAAATGTTTAGTCGACGGGAAAGGATCTATGCAATTATACTTGATCCAGTGAAATATCAATTTTTGATAAATTAATCCTATAAAATTATCAATTATAATATTGAATAATATTCTGGCAAAATAAGTTAACTGATGATTGTATAAATCCAAGTGATTAAACAATTTTATATTCCGTTTGCACGATCACTTTGAATCGTTGAAGTTCACACCTTTTTTTTTTGTCCTTTTAACTGATTCTCAACTGAGGCGATAGAGAAGAGGAGTCTGTGTTTTTGAAAAATTTTTTTTCCCCACGTTTATGCAGAATTCATCAGTGGCCATAGCGGTTATATGAGTGTTGAATGTAAAAATATTCTGTAAACATAAAATATTAATAGAAAATTAACCGAGAGATAAATTTGACTAAATACGAAATTAAAAAAAAAAATATGATTTGGCAAAAGCATTGATAAATATTTATTTCGATCATGTCAATTAAATAAATGCTGCGAGTGAAACTCGAGTGAGTTAAAAGTATGTTAAGAAAAAACAAAATTATAAGCAAACGAGAAGAATTTGGTCTATCGTTAGGATGGGCCACGCCAAGGAAAGATAAGAATTTGATAAGAACAAAATGGACGAATATTTTATTAAAGCATGCAAAAACCTATTTGCAAAATTGCAGTCTGGTGGGATGTAAATATCTGACAGAACCACGACGTCCATGGACGGAAAGGTTATTAGAAATTCAGTCGCTACGCGATACCACGGATTGATAAGAATTTTGAAAATTTCAGAATTTTTTGGATAATCGTACACGTCGTATCTCTTTATCTCCTTGGCCACACCGTGTGTACAATCTACGGGCAGTATCTTCAAAGTCCAATAGTAACGACACTGGATACTCATTATTATCCATCGTATAATCTTCAATTTCCCGGTAAGAAAAAAAACGAAGGTATTTTCGAATTTGATAAAATTTTCTAAAATATTGATTTCCGCAGGGGTAGCCGTGTGCAGCATAAATCGAATAAGTCGAGAAGCTGCGACGAGACTAGCGAGAAACATGTAAGAGTCTCATATTGAAAAACAAAAAAAAAAGGCCATTATTTATATTTGCAATACGAAAATCGCAAAATTTAATAGGTACGCGACTCGTGCAAATTTTTTTTATTGATTAACGCCGCTGCCATCGGTATCGCAAATACCGATGGGAATAATGCTATTAAAAGTCTAACGAGAGCAACGCTTGTATTTCGCGCAGCTCGATCACTAATTGCAAATGACTCGTAATATGATATACGATGATATTTATCACTACCATTGTCCATAGGGCCAGGAGGTAATTTTATAGTATATCGTATCCGCAGAGATACGTGAATTTAACGTGAAATCTGCACGCGGTATGAAAATTCGGATGAATTTGCACGAAACTTATTAAGTTGGTATCATGCAAAAAAAAAAAAGATTTTGGATTTTCCATATGAATCCATACACGTGTCAATCGCTACGAATTTTTCGTCAAAATATACTATATTTTTTCGCACGGATTTTTTTCTTTTGTTTACGGAAATTTAAAACTTTCATAATTCTATATAAACATTTCAGCCTCGTTGCTAATAAAAGTGAAGTCAAAGAAGAAACCATTTTGGAAATGATTTGGTCTTTAGGAAGTCTATACGGCACTGTGTACGATCTTATGTCCCAGCCAGCGGACATTGACAAATTATTAAAAAAATATTATGATGGTCCATACGACATGTCCAGTATTATGAAGGATGCAAGTATAATAGAGATCTGGTCTATCTATGATTACCAATTACGTAATATTAACGCCTACTGAAAAATATTCCCTTTCCATGTAAAACAGCTGACGCCCAGGTGCGAGGATATTTTTCTTTCCTGTACGTTTGATTCCAGAAGTCAGGATTGTTCCGAGATCTTCGATTTCCTGGAGACGCAGGATGGTTTTTGCTGCACCTTTAATTACATTAGAAACAAAAATTACAAGAGGTATTCATCGTGAGCACGTAAATCCTAACGACGTAATTAAAATTTAATATCAATTTTGGACACGTGGTCTGTAGGTCATCCCAGGTCACCAAACCTGATAAGATACGTCACATAAATAGTCTGGGTGCAGCAGCTGGACTCTCAGTCATACTGAAACCTTTGCTCGGAGATTATTTTTTCCCTATTCTTCCTCTTCAGGGATGGAAGGTGATAAAAATATTTTTTTTTGTTTAGTGGACATTTCTAATTTTTTTTTTTGATACTACAAAACTTATCAAGTCAAGGGTAATTTTTATGATCTTTATCCAGGTGACGATTTTCAATCCAAACGACTATCCTGACAATACTAGTGGCGGCGTTACGGACGTATTGATCTCGCCATTAATGGAGGCTTTTTTGCGAATAGATGCTATATTCTTTCATAGTACAGATGGCATCAGGAACTTTCCAGTTAGAAAACGGAAATGCGTCTTCGACGAAGAGACGGACGTATACAAAGGATACACGTACAGCGATTGCATCGTTAATTGCAGAGTAAAAGACATATGGAAGACTTGCGGTTGCAGACCATTTTTTTACCCAGAATCAATAATTAAGAAATCCAATCGAATTTGCGACATGACCGACATCGACTGTTTGCACAAAAATAAGGGTAAGTTGCTGAAGAAGAAAAAAAAAGAAACACTGTTATTATTTTAACATCGAAATTGAATATTAAAATTTTTTATATTCCAGCAAAATGGTGGTCACCCTTACCTGACGAACTTGAAGCTGACGCCAATCTTACGGAATCCTTCGTTTGCAACGAATGCTATCCCACTTGCAACGACATTCGTTATCAGGTGTCGACTTCATGTTTGCAATTGCAAACCGGCCTTTATCACGTGGCAAATCGGTAAAAATCTTGAGGGATTTAATAAACTTTGATCACGCTGAAAAATATTAATAAATTTTCAGATTCAATTTCACTGTACGGGACGAGAGCATATTGCATGTATATTTTACGAAGTATGGCACCCTAAAGCTTAAGCAAGACCTTGCTTATTATTGGTACGAACTTTTGAGTGAGTAAATTTTGAAATTAAAATGAAAGTGAGAAAGATACACAGTAGCGTTTAAGGCATGGAAATTTTCATTTGAAATACAGTGAGCAGCGACACAGTAAATGTTCTAGGCAATATTGGTGGAATTTGTGGAGTTTTCATTGGCTTCAGCCTCATCAGCGTCGCAGAAATAATCTACTATTTGATTTTACCTCTTTTGAACCGTCGCGGAGGAGGACTGAATGGGAACCGCATGAATCCAGAAAGAAACGAGCCAGCCAACGTCCGCACTCTATACTGGAACGAACTCCAGCCACGTTCGCAAAATCGAAAACCGCGAAGACGACGAGTAGCTGGTCTGACCTTTGACTCCAGCAGTTCAAGACGCGGTGGCTCTCTAATGACTTTCGGCTCGTAGGCCAACGTCCTGGGACCAAGCAAATACACCGTTGGACCCGTAGAAGGACCAGGTCCATCGTTTGGTGTCACATCGAGCAGCAGCAGCAGCAGCAGCGCCTTCCATCCAATTCCACAGATCCCATCATCCCGTCTCTAATTAGAGGACCGGTGACAAATTAGAGATCGTTGCTCAAATAAATCGAGGGTCCAACTCGGTCGCATATTTGCCGTTTCATTCGACATCCCCGCCTTCCGTTCCTGACCTGTTACAATTCAAACCGAGGAATGAGATTAATTTTCTCAAACAATTATTACGCCAAGTATTTGAAGTACGTTGATTCCTAGAATACAGTTCGCATCACTCCCCTGTTTGACTTCGGATATGTTCTTGGCTTCTGTAGTTGAAATCTTGAGGTACATTTACACTAGAATTCCAGCGATCCATCCTTCACTTGGGAATCGCGATCTAAGTTTCGCTGCTTCTGCTTCGTACTGGTAGACTTTTATCTCCGTTGAGAATTTCGAAACGGACCCCATCCTGTGTACACGTACGGAATTTCCTGTTTATGTTTTTCTGTTAGGTACGATCAATATCCTACTTGGACATCGGAAGGTGGCACTTTTTTAATTGGCTGCACCAACAAGGACCCACTCGAATTTCGCAATGAGAGTTTCGAAAACAAAGTAATCTGTCTGGAGATTGACTTTCTCCGTAGCGCATTTCGTAAACTGGTATCTGGATTACAAATAGTCAATTTTGCTTCGTTACACACTGTATATTTACTCATACGAAGTGGCGCATGCGATATTCTGAATAGAATGTGCGAATAGAGTCGAGATATACATGGAAATCGAATTACGTTGCGATACATTCGTCTCTCATGAATTTTAATCGAGGAAACTAGTTATGACGTCGATCTTGATTTGATATTTATTACGATTTATGATCGAGTCAGGCATGGCTTTTGTGCTCGTGACAGAATTGAAAATTCTACGGGAAAACTTATGGTTAGTACTTTTATTAGATACGACAGCCCGTTAATCTTTCACGTGAGAAATTGATTTTTAATGGCGAGTATATTGGGAAAACTTAATACATTAACGTACATAACCAACAAAACGATAAAAGAATTTAAGGAGGGTCGAATAATAAATGCTTACCTGATTTAAAATAGCTTTCGGCCAATTTGATTTCTATATTCTTATAAGAACATTCGTACGCTTTACTTTTTCTTTGATATAACAAAAAAAAAAGAAAAACCGTAATAAATATTTCACATAAAAAGTTTGACGCGAAGTTCAAAATATTTCAGTAACTGAAGTGCTGCCATCTTGCCACTCGCTTTTCATTTCCTTCCTCTATTCAAATATTTATTTACCTCGTGGGAAATGCTCAGGGAAAATGAATCGAGCCTTTGACAAGCACAAGAAAATCAGTAGCATTAAATTTTTGCATAATATATTATCACGAGTTCGTTATCTCTCCCTATAATCCGTCTTACGTATGCTAAATACATATCTGACTTGACTAACTTAGTTGGTTGCGTAGTTTGAACGTTCGGGAACAGCGCCACAGTGGCGGCCTCTTCAATAACTAATCAAAGCCATAGAATATTCGTTCTGATGTGTTTTTCGTGAATTTACGGAGCTCAGGATGGAAATTAAATATAAGCCTTAGGCTTTACTCTGGTGCTCGTTTTTATACGTTGCGTGAAAACTTGACGTAGGCGTAACAAATGCCTGCAGACTGTTTTTCCACTTTCTCACGTCCGCGGCCAATAGAAGGGTAAGATTGATTTATTGATTCCGCGATCTCCAATTATTCTTTCCGATATTAAAGATCTTAGTGCGATATTGTTGTATTAATGATTACAGGGCTCGGTGTGTCTCACTGACGCACTTGGGAGCTTGGCGAGGCATCTTTTTCTCTTAGGCTGCGCCCAGGCTAGCTAGCGAAAGATAGAGAGAGAAAAAGACAGACGCCAGAACAAATACTGTTTCTTCTTGTTCTCTATGGCTTTATGCCTTCCTAGAGGACCCAGTGCAAGGCATATGCCTACTGTTTGTAACGAGAGGAGAAAAGAATGCCCTGCTGCCAAGTTCCCAAGTGCGACTCGGGGACCGTATTGCCCTCTCGCTTGCACTCATTATGTCGGAAAAGGACGCACAGAGAGTCGCCTCGACGTCTCGCTCGCACCGTAGTGCTCGCTGCGTCGCACCCACCTATTCAGTCACGACGCCTGCCGACGCCGACAGTCACCGCCCACAGCTTCTCTTCTTTACCCTCGTCGCACTGCGTACCAACAAGCTGGACGCCATTAACGACGCTCAGTCCACATTCCACATTCCAGTACATTCTCGTTGTTGGTTCTAGTCCACGTCGCTACTGCGACGAAATTACATGTGATTTGCCTTTTGGTTTTTCTAAATTAAAAGGCCTTTGGTTATTGACGCATACGAATTTTATCACGAGCGTTAATTTTCGTATCAAATTAGTAATCGTCGAAAATGATGAAACGTGACTGATTTATCGCCAGGGATGGAAATAAGTGAGAATAAGAGGAACGAGCGAAATGTCGGTAAGGTTATGTTACGATTGAAGTCTAATATGACGCAAGAATAGTATAAGTTAGTTACGTAATTCATATTGAGGTTAATGATTGCTATAGCATTTTTAATTGTTAGGAATAAGAGCATTCAAGGCTGAGAGATGAAGGTTCTTGCCCTGTAGAAGCTGAGGATTCGTCAAGCAGAAATAAGCCCGTTATTGCTCTACACACAAAGGTTCTTTTATAGTTGCCGTAGTAAAAGTCCGACGTTTCCCTGCGAATGAATGAATGCGCGTTGTTTCCGGTGATAATAGCCTCGTGAAAGAATACCTTTTAACAGTAGAAAATTTCGAGTAATGCGTTCACCTCGGGAAAGAGTTATTTGAAGGAAAAAAGAAATAAAGCGAAATTTTGAGCTGCTGTGAAATTTGAGAAAGTCCTGCCACGCGATGATATGAGAAAACAGGCTACCCTGTATATAACTTTAGAATCTGTTATCGACCTGGGTAGATAAAAAGAAATGTTGGGGGGGTGTGGAGGAAACTTAAATCCGTATAAACTACAGTTCTTTGTTAAATTTGAGCTTTTATAAACGTAACGTCATCCAAATATCAAATCATATAGAAAGTCCTTTCCGTGGTACGAAATGAAATTCCAAATAACTCCTAAAACTTGAGTGCTTTTCCCGTTTGGCAACATACGTGGTAAATCTGTATTTCAAAGTTTGCTTAGCCACTTTCTGACCATTTCCGCTTTCCACCGTTGTGCAATACGGCGCTGCAACCGTATCCTTGGCTGAAAGTTTGTCCCGACGGCGAGGCTCCTTGGATTTACGTCTTCATTTGCAAATAGCGTCTCGCTACGTGTAACTCTGGAGGCAGGCAACCTGAGTGGTTGAGGGAATCATTAATATCGTAACATCTGTGCCGGAGGCCGAGCATCGAGGCTCAAAACTTCTCTGCTAGTGGCGAAAACCAGCCAGGCAACCAGGCAGCCATCCACTCCCCAAGCTCAGACAGCCCCCCCTGAGATCCCCTTGTCCATTTTCCAGGTTACTCCTAGTCCCGAGTTATCTCCGTCAAAATACGGAATATCAACTAGCTTTGCCTACAGTTATAACCGGGCTGCTCTAACAGTACCTGCTGAACGTAGAAATTCACCAAGGGACGCGCTAAAGTTTTCGAGACTGGATAGCTGGTTGCCTAAATTTATTCCTGCCCTAGTGTTTCTAGGAGATTAATATATTCTCAACGGATGCCTTCCCCTTTTCCAGGTGCCATACGTTCAGGAGCATCGGCCTCTAGCCCATCCTGGACATCCATTGTGTTGGTCCGATCGACTACCTGGTGCGTGCAAGCGGGACCTGGGAGCGATGGATATAAGATGGTAGACAGAGGAAGTACGAGGCAGAGGAACGAGTCGCACCTGGAGTTCGGATTGGCTTGGGTCAAATAAAATGAGGAGGTGAGTCAAGGCAAAGTAAGGTGCACTTGGTGCACTTCTTGGTGCAGGTAACTCGATAGCTATAGCTGTTTCCTGTTCCCATAAAGCCGAAGATGTCGAGCTCGATGTGATTGGAATACCGAATCCCCTTTTCCAAAGAAATAGTAAAACTGAGTGGTGGGGAATATCGGCGGATGGAAGGGCAGAACGAAGGAGGAGGAGGAGGAGGAGGAGGAGGAGGAGGGTCTTGGCTGGTTCCAGAAGACGAGGAAAGTGTCGGTCTCTATTGAGGAAAAGGATTGAGCAGCAGCTCGTGGAGGCTGAGAGGTGGAAGTTTAGACGCGAGGAGGTTCAAGGAACCAAGGCGAAACTGGCAACTCGCTCACAAAGTGGCTGATTGAGAGGAAACGGATCTTTGGGTCGCGCTGTTATAAAGGAGGACTTGGCTATTCGTGACGGCCAATGGGAGAGGATAAGGGAAATACGATAATGCGAACATCGGTCGAGAGCTATCTTTGAAATTATGGAAAAAATTTCTAACGCTTCTCATGCTCTTCGTGCTAGAAGAAAATTATACCAGAGAGAAGAAGAGGATTTCCTTCCTTGCGGCGGCTCTCGAGGAGATAAAAATATAGCAATGACGGACTGGATCGAGGTGAGAGAGGATGTATTTTTGATAACATTCTCTGGACCCATCTCTTTTGTAGTGGAGAAAGTTATTGAATATCCGCCTCAACGTTTTCCTCGTACACCTTCAAATTCATAGTAAAGTTCGAACCGATCGCCAGGCCGAAAAACATAAAAGTCTCTCGTAAAAGGTGCAATATCCTTCGGTGACAGGATTTTAAAATTTTTCTTTTGGAGATAACGTCCCTTTACTCCACGGGATTGACTGGCGTGCACGAGGGCGGCGCGATTCTCTTGTTCTTCTTTTTTTTATGGACTTTTTATTTTGGATCACACTGTACTGTAAAATCTCTTTTAAAAGCTATATACACGCCAACGTCAAAGGATGCTGTAACCATTGCTGCTCTGAAAGATTTAATTTTCCCTTCTAAACTGACTCTGTTATTCTTGGGAATTTGAATAGCGTATAACCAGGGAATTTGCTCACCTTTATTATTTAGCTGGTTTTATATTAATTATAATGTGATGAAGGGGTGGGAGAGGGAGGGGGGGGGGTAGATAGAGAAAAACCTTATTCATTCTTTGGCACGTGGTTCATCATTTTATTCGCGGCATTGGAAAGGCCTGTAACGCATAATATATGGGCACGTAACGTATAGGGCGTAGATATCCCAGAGTTCTCCTTTCCACAACATAAATTTTCCACTGTCGTTCGCAGCGGCGAGGACGCTGGGTGCTTCCGAATAATATAGCACTGGGCTGCATCGAACGACTGGCCAGATTTAATTTTAGTTTTTGTATTTGCCCGAGCGACGCGGAATTCAAATGAACTTCCCGCGGTGGTTGCGTTGCGTTGCGTTACGGAATTTTCTCATCCCTACGTGCCTTACATTGCTCGGCTTTGGATTTCACCAAAATGTTCCATTGTCTTTTCTCGCGAGGAGCCGCGTTTGTACTTGACTGAATTATTAGGTGATGGGGAAATTCGATTTTTTTTTTTATATCAAACTGCTAACACCACTTTCTACTCAGCTAGCAACGTACTTTTTGGATTTCTCATTTTCTTTTACCTTTTGAGATCTTTAATTTTTTTCTTTTTTTCCAGATAAATCTTCACTGCTGAATCTTTAACGTAACTTTAAAATTTTCACTGTGCGATCACTAAGAGGATCACATGAAAAATTTGCGGATTAATAGTAATTGCGAATAAATTATTCCCTTCAATTACACTACCTTATTTCACGTCTGTATTTTATATTCCAAAAAAAATATTACAAATTTATTTTGTACTCTTTAAGAACTTACCCCTAGTCAATGTGAATCTTAAATTTTAATTTATACACTTAGTAATTTCTATTAATAAAAAAAAATGTCATATTTCAGAATTCCAAGTGTCTCCGATTGCCACCAATCTTCAAAGTAAATCGATTCGATTTTACAAAGGACCATTTGACCTTTTTGCGGTAACCGCTTTTCATCGAAACCCAATGGCCAAGGCTACATGGAAATTGTTCAAGAAATTAACTGCAGTTCCAAAAATGTTGCCAAGGTATTTTTGTATTTACCGAATTTTTCAAGGGTGAGTGATTGCCAGTGAAAAAAAAAAATTTTAAGCATCCTTCAAAAGAATAATAAATTACAGGGTTCGTCTATCAGGGATTATACGGAGGAGCGTATCGTTATCATCCTATCATGGAAGGATGCACGTGACACCGAAGGATAAGAAAAACAAAGTGAATTTTCAATTAAAAAAGAAAAGGAAAAATATTTTTGGAGCTTCCCTCGGTCATTTATTTAATTACTGACAATTGCGTTACATGTACAGTTTTAAATAGGTACCTTCGTCATCGATGTCCATTGATCTTGTCACCCTCGATAAAAACTATTAGCACACTCCTTTTTGCGATAGCAAATCTGCAATAGCAACGCCACAAGTGTACGATAAACGCAATGTTATCTTAATATGTTTTATACGTAAACAACGATACAATTTACATACATGGTACAATAGTTTTATATGACGTGTGTTCGGATCTTTGGCAGTATATTGATATATCGATACTACGTCGATACGTGCAGTTGCATATCATTGATAACATAGATAATTGTGTAATTTACTTATCGATTAATTAATCTCATCGATGAGACAATTAACGAGAAAATGAATGGTTTCGCTCGTTAGACGAATTTAATGAATATTTGAGAAAAGCCATTATCGCGTTGGGCAGAATTTACGAAAATTTTGAAAACTGAGCAAAAGCATATATTGAACGTAGTACGTACTGCCCCGTGGGAAACCCGTATGTCCTCCTGTGTATTCGCGTATTCGAATATTCCTATATTCAAAAAGTTATAGGGATGTTAATCGCATCGCGCCGGAAATCTATCAAATCCCAGTTCAGTGGGTTTGTCAAGGGAAGATTTTTTTTTTAGTGATAGATCGAGAGGCATTAATTCGTTAGTTCGTTCGAATTATGTTATACGGGCTCGTGTTTTGGGTTTTTTTTATTTTTTTTATTTTTTTTTGGTTACAGTGCTATTCCAGGAATCAATGGTATTTATGAGAATACGAGCACCGGGACGCCCGTGTCGCAGATACATTTATATTTGGGTAACGTATAATTTATTCTATTTATCGGTATTATCGGGCGATCCAATAATCGAAACTAAGCACATTGATTATTAATTGATCAGAGATGGAGAGACTTATCGAATCGATCGAATTGCAGGAATTATCGTGGACCCGGGAACAAACCGAGAGCGTGGATGCCTGTTTGGGATTGGATACAGAAGCTGCTTGGCCTGGTACATGGAAACGCTGGAAGGTGGTTTGCTAGCAGGTCGTCGCGACGCCTGGATGATAAATCGTCCAGCCCAGTAAGTGTGTCGTGGATAATCGATTCCGCGTGAGGACGGCAGTTCGCTTGGAAAATCCGGAAAGGCCTTCGGGACGCGGAAAAGGAATCGGGAAATACCGATCGTTCCTGATGTTTCACCATCTCTTTTCTAGGCTGTTTCTGTGCGTCGGTTCGTCGTGCTGCGAATCCGCGACGCCTCACACCCTTCGAAGCTCCACGCGACGCGACGTCGATATACGTAACTGTACCAGGAAAGCGAATTCCTACGGGAGAACAAGTTACTTCCTTTAGTTGGTTCGGTTCGTGCTTCTTTTTCATATTTTTTTTTTCTCCCTTTACGCCACTTTTTCTTCTCTCTCTCTCTCTCTCTCTACTTCCTTCGGCTTACTCGCACCCTATTCGTTATCGATTATACGCAGCTTAGATCGCCTTACGAGGTATGTTTATGAGATAACAAGAAAAAACACGCCGTATTTACATATAAAAATATATATATATATATCTTATCGTGATCGATCGTGTATCTATATAATTAAAACTTTGCTTAACATACGCCTTTTGATACGTTTTCACATATCACAATTTCGTGGTTTTCTTTTTTCTTTTATTTATTTATTTATTTATTTTTATCCTTCTTATCATTCCAGGGTGTTCTCTTTGCCAACCGGGAGATGGAGGGGGATGGGCTCCAGTTGCGAATAGTTTGAATTCTTTTCCTTAACTTTTCTTTTATTTAATGAGAATGAGCAAATTGTATTCGCGAGAGAATGACAAAAATTTATACCAGGACTTTTGACTCCTGTAATTTAAGCTTAACACTCGAGTTTCAATGATCTTTTCTCAAGTATCATCCATATCGAATCTGTACATTCAGGAAATCGACAGCGTTCGATTTGGTTAGTGATCAATTGATTTCTTTTTGGAATTGATCTTTTTTTTTTGCTATCTAACATTTATGGCACTTATGCATACACATCTGTATGGACCGGTAACCATTCTCTAAAGTATTCTTAAAGTTTGGTCGACCTATACGATCTTGACGTATTCATTACCTTACCTTAGCTTTTAGTACTGATTTATTAATTAAAAAATACTATAATTAGTATCTGAATTTTTAATTGAAAAAAAAATAATCGTTCGATTCTATCCGTAAACTGTCCGTTTTTTTTTTTAATTTCTCATAAATAAACAAACGGACACGTTCGAGTCATTCGAAAAGTGACTAAAAACGATCTTCCTCCCATAAACGTTAGATAATTTAACATCTCAAACCTGAAATTGTAATATTTATTGATAAACAGTTGGCTATTGATAACAACGAACGTTTGAAAATTTTCAGAAAAGAATTACGACTTCGGTCGAATTTCCATGGCAAATAAAATTCCGACAGGGATCGAACGACAGAAAGAAAATTTATTGTGGATCAACGACCGTCGACGTTGAAAATTGCCAAAAGGATGAAAAAAAATCCATAAATTCTTACTAAAGGTAAAATTATATAAATTCTTTACTAAATTGGCTCAAAGATCGATAACGTTCGATTATCACTATCCAACGTGCGAACTTCCTCCAGGATTCATAAATCGTTAGATAAAATATTGAATCGATGGAAAAAGTATCTGAATCGATGAATGCTCTAGTTTCGTGGGTTAAATTATTCGATTAATCCCCCCCTTCATCTGCTCAATCCGATTCTCTGTGACGTCACACTCGATCGACTGTTCTCATTTTCAGTGCACACGCAGTTCATCCGATTCCAAAGAGTCCGAATTCCCAGGAGGAGGAGGAGGAGGAGAGTCTACGCTGGTTTCCCATCTCGCCAGACGGACACGGTTCCTTCTCACGTTGGCAGCCATGCTTACCGCGCTCATGAATACCGACTTTAACTTCTTAAAGTTCTCCTACGTAGCCCAGCATCGTATACATACATGATGCTATACCGCAATCAAGGTATCAGGCAGTCTCATCCCTCAAGTGCCGTGGGAATCGTAACACACTTTGTGCTTTTACTCCTGGTCTTTTACCTCCCAGGAGAGGGAAGCATCGGCAAGTTGAAGTTTTCTTCGAAGGAGAAGATACGAGCCCAGATATACTGGTGTACCTGTTAAATCTCACTTGGTCCATCGTCGACGGATAAAATGTCATCTGGTACTCGGGAAGGATCCCCGTGGTCGATTATCCTAAGGAAACAAGAGGATCCTGAGGTCCGTAGCCATTTTATTTTCTTCTATTTTCTTCTCTACATTCTCCTCTACCTTTAGGCGAGAACGTTACGTCGGGCACGCTCGATGGAAGGACCTTCCACGGACGTCCTACACGGGCTTGGACGTATCGGCGACGCCCAGCGTCGGAGAGCCAACGAGCACCATTAAGGAATGACAAGTTCTCGTCGACGCGCGACGCCTTGGCTGTGATACCAGTAGACGTCAAAGTATTTTCCGTGGATCCTACTGGCCTCTCCTAACAGTTCCCTGGGCTCCGTTTCAAGATCCAGATCCATTATGAACGAATTTCAAAGAAGTTTTTAAACTCGCGATGTCAGTTTATATCACGAGGGACGATCGACGATCTACGGTCGATTATTTAACGGCCGAGAAATGTCTTACTTTTAACGACGCCCCTCTGTCATAGCGAATTTAAAGAATCTCCCGCACGATCTTTTATTTTCAAGTTCTGGTCCTTACGCGACACCACCCGTGGTCCAGGGACGTTCGTCTTCGGACGTTTCCGCAGGACACGCGATCCATCCGTGAGTCCATTCACGTTACTCTTTTCTTTTTTCCCTTCGCTCTCTGCCCTATTTCCAGCTTCTGTCCTCGTCGCCGTAGACTGATCTGAAACAAATTACAAATGGTTTTTTTTTTTACTCCCTTTATTCTTTATACCAAGTGGAAGCAAATCTAGTTTTACCACACGCTGTGTAACGGGAGGCTCAGGTAGGAAATAGCACGACAGATTAAAGGCCGGTACGGTTTGGATTATGACATAGGACATCCCTGTCCTTCGATTACTATATTTTAATATTTGATCAGCGTGTATTGGAAAATTGTGAAGCAATGTTGCGAAGCCAGTAGTACGGTTGAAACTGGGGGGGGGGGGGGGGGGCGCGTCG
>JASANN010000146.1:18369-37231 GCA_031762395.1 Calameuta pygmaea | reverse complement strand
CCCCCCCCCCCCCCCCCCCCCCCCCCCCCCCCCCACGTCGAGGTGCTATTGACATTCGCCAGTTGCCTATTACATTATATTGTAGTTCTCTCGATAATTTAATTTCAACGTTGCCCTGTTATCAGGCACGGGAAACCAAATTGGATTGCGTATCCGCAAGTGTCCACCGGTGCCTTTTATGGTTTTTTTTTTTTTTTTTAATATTTGTTTCATGTCGTTTGCTACGTCCACGAGAATCGTTCAATGAAATGAAAATAAATCCGGTGGGGAAAAAATGCGGAAATGCGACGGGACGCGGTATAATAGATATTTAAATTCTGCGGTTGCCAAAATGCAGCTCACTGCTGCAGTGTCATCGGGTATCGACGTTATTTTATCGAACCTATCGGAAATGAAAGAGAGGCTATTGGACCCACCCAGAGTCCACTGTTGTCTACACTGTTCTCACGCCGCAACTCCTGCTTCTCCCTTGTCCATGTAAAAAACCACTGAAACTACGCTTTCGGTTTGCGCGGTTATTTTTTTTTTATCTTCTCTTTTTTCTTTCATTCCGATTTCATAACGTATATCGTTTATTTATTGCAGATAAATACGAAAAGGAAAGGATTCTTCATTTCCGAGTACGTTTTCTCAAAGAAGGTGTATGATAAGTATTGGGCCTTTATTGCTCCTTTATATGTCGTTTGACATACCTGGTTCAAAGAGTGTTAGTTTTTCTTCAAAGGCTTTCATCTTATTTCTCTCTTTTTCTTTTTTTTTTTTCAAGTTTTCCTGATTGCTCTCCACAGAAGAAACGGTACGGATCGATAATATTTGAAGCACTCAAAATGGATGTACAAGACTCTTATGGACACATGCCAACACATTGAAGACGAAAGAAGAGACTATTTCTCCTGGTAGCGAAATATCAAAATGGACTTTGCAGATTAAAATTTAAATATTTATGCAGGTAAAATAAGATGTATCCTATTTACAGAAAATTGCCTAAACAGAGTGCTAATTATCTGACGAGATTCGGTATCATTTGTGTTCAGAACTAAATGTTAATGTTGTCAAATCAAGAGATACGGGAGCTTGTTAACAGAGGGATTAATTAATATTTCAATCACGAACTTTATACATTCAATTAATATACGCACACGTGTTTATGAATATATTATTTATAAAGGATGTCTTTGCCTCTGTAACGTATCGCTGGTACGAAAAAGCATCTCTCCCGGGCATTAATGAAATTTTAAATAATTACATGCGTCTGATGATTTTACTTAATTACTTCATTCTGCTTGACCTTCCTTTATTGTCTTTGAGAGATGAAAGAGATCCAGGCCTTTTCGTACACACGAAACTCCACTTTTGCTTATCTTCCTCTCTTTGTCGTGCAGTCCCATAGTGACGGCATTGTTACACCCATTGTTCTTCTTAAAGCAGACTCGTCCAAGACGCTCGTGGCGAAGGTGTCTACACCAGTTCAAATTAACTTGGTCCCTTTGAAAAAAATG
The DNA here is from genome assembly GCA_031762395.1 of Calameuta pygmaea. Lineage (NCBI taxonomy): Eukaryota > Metazoa > Arthropoda > Insecta > Hymenoptera > Cephidae > Calameuta > Calameuta pygmaea. The sequence continues at coordinate 35,732 of JASANN010000146.1, read as the reverse complement.
CTGGCAAACAAGGAGCAAAGAGGAAGAAAAGAAAAAGGCCAAGAAGAGTCACTCTGTAGCACCGAAGAAAGGATTCCCATAGAAAAATTGACGACGTCATGGAAATCCAGGATATCTCCTGCTGCCCGATTGGACGGCTTTCATCTCCTAGTGTGAATTCGATTAAGAGATGACCGTCGACTGTATCTATACACGAGCGCGTGATACAATTGAATATTCCATTTATTGTTGGCGCGTCGAGGTGATTGAAAAGAAAAAAAAAAGCAGCACCAAACGTAAAATATAATAGGTAGTTTCGACGCGGTTTTTTTATATTTTTATTTCGCGTTAAGCGCTGCGAGTTTACGCAGGAAGCAGCCGGTGTCCGTTAGAGAAGTGAAAGATGAGAAAGTTTTTGGTCGGGTGCAGTGGAGGGAATGGGTATGGAAAATTTCGCGAGTCTGCAACTTGAATGTAGTATGGGTCCTGTTATTTTCGTTATTCCCACGTCATTGACAGCGTGACGAGCGTACTGATTACCCCGTTCTCTCTCCGTGTACACGTTGGATGTGTGCGAGTGAGAGGATATGGATTTTTTCATTTTTTTTTTTTCGACCTGTCACGTACAATATGGTACGAAATAAAAAGTACTGACGAATGCCTGTCGGGAACAAATGCTGCCGCGTCCGCCCTTGACACTCGTTCACCATTTTATTTCTAGCGAGTCAAGCGGGTTACGTAATCTACATAGAAAGTTCCTATCACGTCTGTCAGCTTGAATATTCGTTTGGTATGTCGCGAGGATTGTCCTGCAGGTTAGGCTAATTCGAATGTCAAACGTTAGACGGGCGGGACTTGGCTAATTAGTTTTTCAAAAAAAAAAAAAACAGACGTCGCGACGCCGTAGGAGAGCGGGTAAAATTATGCGAATTAGTAGCCAGTGCGAGAGACTGTGTCTTTGCTGACGTAATCTTGCCAGGAGTCTCGACGGTTGAGTCTGCTTATTAAATTCTTAATTTCACGTGGGACTTCGAATGCATTGTTTTTGTGGAAATAGAAAAAAGAAAGGCCCTACACGCGGTTTAATTTTTGAGAAAGAATTTCAGTGAATCCTAATCGACAAAAGTTTAAACCTCCTTTGCCGCAGTAATGTTTAATAAATTTACGATTTCGCGGCACAGCGGTTTCTGGACCGGATCCAAGTATGCGGAATTGTGCGTCAGTCGGCTGACAATGTCCTTCCGCCATAACCGTGTTAACCCGTTGCAATTTCTTTGTCGTTTCGCGACATAAATTCGGCGCGCCCAAGTAGATAAGTTCGTGCTCGTCGTCTTTTGTCCGTCGTAATAAATTGGCAACGGTGCCGAGGAGGCAGTTTACAAAACGACCAATCGCTGTACTTTTCCAGAGTGCCCGCTGGGTAGAGGATGGGTCGTTCCCAGAGGGAGGCGAGGAGGGGTGGGTGGGTGGATGTTGAAAGAAACAAGAATAGGGGATGATTTTTGCAAGAGAGAAAAAATATATAAATTTTCCGCCCCTCCCCTCGTCTCTACCCTAAGTCGTCTCCTCGGCCGACTTCGTTATTCTGCGAAAGCTAAAAACGATCAATCATCTACATATTAGCATACGTCGAAAAATATGAAAATTATGTATTCTGGCTTGAACAACATAGAAATTACGTTCACGGTAAAAAGGACGTCTGTCAAAAATTACGTACTGAAGTGCTCACGGCGTGTGCCAGTGAACATCAAAGGAAATTTCCGCCCCCCCAAACCGTTTTAGGCAGCTGTTTTAAAGGGGACGCCAGAAACCTGGACTTTAAAGTAATTCCGGGTCTTTAACTTGTTTCAGAAATTGGCGTATCCTGGCGGGACTTTACGATTTTCTGCTGATACTCCTTGTGCCAATGAAAGTGGGTATTTTGTGAAAGTGACATCACCGACTGGCTCAGGAACGCTTTGCTCGTTTGCCAGTTTGGTCCGTGATGCTCAAAGCCAGCCAATCCGATCGATGCTACAGTGGGAGCGCTTTAATCACCTATCACAGAGAATCAGCCTAGTCCATTCACTGTTTGCGCTAATAGGAATTGCAGGCCAACGTGAGAGTTTCGGCCTCCTGCAGGATGTCGATATCGGTTGGTACCGTCAAATATATATAGAAAACTAACCCACCAAAGAATCCTTATCAATTTATTTTCAGAGCCCAGACTAGTCCTACCAGTTCATACGTTATGGAAGAGCATCGAGAAACAGTGGATCTTTTTTTGGAGATACTTTCCGTTCCACCTGTGGCACGAAGAACATTGTTACGTGATCCTGGATGATAATGTGGCGCTGGCAGAGTTTCGCGACAGCGATGCCAGCAATTTAACCGGTGACGCACATCCTCCCAAACGCCGTTTTCACATGGTTGCCATTTCCTGTCTCTTTATTTTCTTCAGTAGTCACTCACTTAGAGAGAACATCAAACACCAGGAAGACTCGCTCCCTTATCAGCTGGTAAAATCTTATACCTGTCACTTTTTTATATATAAATTTTCTAATTTCATACCGATAAGTTCTAATTCAAAACTGAGACACCAGAGATTCGAGACGGATTCCCTTTGCATCTATTATTTTCTTTCTTCTCTCTTGCAGTCGTTCGTTCTTCGCGCGGCTGGAGATGAGCAATGGACGGATGTGACGTCATGGAGCTCACACAGTGATCTATGGTTACTGATAATGAAAGCATTCGCGAGATACGCTACTGGCGCTGGCGCAGAATGCAACTATACCTCATAGACTATAACTTCCGTGAGGTACGTCATACGTTATAAACGTGGAATTATCTTCACAATGGGGGATTGCTCTCCTAGAGATAAAACCTTGAATTATTAATATCAGCTGATTCACCTTGTTTCGATGCGATTCGTCCTCCGTGATAAGATCACGGATTAACCGCTATCACTGGGCGATATATCGAATTCGTTTAATGAGATTGCTTCGGCATTTTCCTTGCCTATCGATACCTACCTAACTTCGGGTACTTCAGCTCCTGTCAAACAGACCTGGATATATGCGAGAACTATGTGTGGTTACACAGCACACGTGTTCCGTGTCCAATTTAGGCTTTGCGGAAAGCTCACTGATGGACGCGACTGGATGCGTGGAGGACTGGTCGATCGGACATTCGATTTTCGACTCTGGAATCAATTGACGGAAGGAGCTTTTTGTATTTTAACTATTCTCATGCTCTCGAGTAACAATTGTGATTAATTAATATTTAAATTTAACCTCCTTGACAGGTCAAATGCCGTACTGTGGATATCTTGGAACCGGGCAGCTTGCAAGCTCTTGGAATTGATCTTCAGACGAAGGATCTTCAATGGACTGTTCCGTTATGTTATCATCGAGTAATTCTTCATCGCTCTTAACCTCTGGTAACGTGGACCGCCATTATTGTTAACGTTGTAAGCACTACTTTGGCTGACCCTATTAAGACTTAACCACTGTGTAATCGTATAGGCTTTATTTCTCTCGCTTAATGTATCCCGGTTTATTATTTTCTTTTAATTCTAATAACTAAGATAAGAATTAGCTGCTGATATCACGTATGGTGATTGTGTATATTATTATTATTATCATTAAGAGCGTTATCATCGTCGAATATTTCAATGTTTAAATATGATACGTAACGTGCTGTATAAACAGAAACGAATTTTTTTTTTAATTGCAATGCGCATTTTTCGAAAGAGAAATACAGAGTGCGATACTTTCCTGCTGCTCGAGGGATAACGATATCTCGCAATTAACTGCGCGTATTTTCATTTTTTTCCTAACTTTCATATTTAACCGTTAAAAAATTGCTTCTCCGCATTCGCATTGAAGTCGTTAGAGAAAAAAAAGTTGTTTGGCATCGCACAAATATGTACATTTAATATTCTTCAGTCTTCGTATTCGCGGTTTTATCCAACATTATTGCAATGCCGCGTGCGCGTGTCGCCACAGCAAATAGGAATAACGAAATCACTCGACTATTTATTATTACTGCTTTAATTGCGCGCGGCGAAGTTCCGTTATTAAAATAACCCACAAAGTATAGCTATACAGTCTAGCAGCCAACCACAGTTTTCTATAAATCTCGGATCAATTTTATCGAGGATCAGTCCTGTAGCAATCTAATCTTAAGCCCAATCTGTCGTTCGATTTCGTCATCCCCATCGAGGGGATGTGAAGGGACGGGCGCGCGCGTGCGAGAGAGAAACGATGGTAAAGGGACAAAGTTTCCTTCTTTTTTTTTTTTTTTTTTTTTCCCAAGGTGTTCACCTCAACCCAACAACTTCTCGTACGCTACTTGTATAAGTCACGGGGGAGGCTTTCGAGCGCTCATCTGAAAACTCATCTGAAACTCGGATTAGGAGGACGGATAAAAAGAGGGAAAGGAGAAAGACGAACCAGACGTCTGGAAGGGCCGTAATCGGTGAACCGATTTCTTCGGGCACTCGTCGTCCAGGTTGGAGAACTTAATTTATCGAGTAAAATGGTCGAGGATTTAAGTAGAGTATCGCGAGAGGATAGTAACGCCAGATAGGTATTACGTAAGCTATATAAATTTTAAATCTATAACCGATTGTTTATACGATGCTCGATAGTTATTTATCCTTGTCGGCTTACCTTAGAACTGTCATCTGCAAAAGACGTAGCTCACGGTCAGGTGAATCAGCCAGAGATTGAGAACGGCTCGAGACACGCCGCTTCCGTCGTGCACGGCTGCTGGTAGCTCACCTGTAATTACAAAAGAACATGGCTGTCACTAGGGATTTTTATTTTGCGTCCTTCCGTTAGGGTCCTTAAAGATTTCATGTTATTTGCTTGGCTGATGTTTGATTTAATTATTCGATTGACGTTGTGTAATTGTGAATTATAATTATTGTTCTTTGGAGTAGGCTAATCCCTTGGCGTCGTTCAGTTTCAGGCTGATCTTGACTTATTGCTTATTACTGCGGCTGCAAGAGGATGGCTTCGAGCGTTACGTCGGGAACATGCAGGATTGTATAATTCAAGAAGTGGCTCCACGTTTTGTCCTCACCGAGATCACTTCAGTTTATGCTTCCCGCTGAATGGATCGGTACGTTTTGGCTTTTGTGAAATTGAGCTGCCCTTATTAATAAGCCTCGACTCTCTATTCCTTCAGGGGACGCCGGCATCTAATTCCCGGCGCATTTATGACGTGGCAAACTCCCCCAAGTCTTAATGGGTTCCTGCACATGCGGCCATTGTGTACACGAGCTATTGGTACGCGTGAGTTTCATCTTGGGGAAACAGCATGCTGAGTAAATTAATCATGTTCAGGATAATAATATTCCTACGTAGTTACTCTCTACGTCGAGGATTGGATATATAATGGTAATATTAACTGTTATCAGTTTATCACACTTGGTCTCTATCTTTTGCTTTCTTTGTTTTCTTTCTTTTTCAGGAACAGTAAATTACTTCAATTTATTGGATGGTGGCCTATCGGTCTTGGTGTCTATTCGGGTCCATAATGATTCCTGGCGATGATCACTGTTTGGGCAGTCTCACTTATTTCAAGGAGCCAGTCCTTGGTGTAAGAACGGGGGGGGGGGAGGGGGGAGGGTGGCTTTGGCTGGAATCCAGGATCGATGTGGAATTTGTCAATTCTCCCTTCCGGGTTTTCCAGGATATAGCCCCTTCGAAGGCCCCACACTCACTGAGAAGACTGAGAAGACTCAGACCAAGATCCTTACAGCCAGCAGCTCACAGGAGCCCGTTTCTTTTTCTGAAAAATCTCGGATTTGTGAAATCTCCGTTACTTGTCTTAATCCCGGCATTCTTTTCTCTGTCTGGCTCGCCACGCATAGTCTAACCTAAAAGGACAGATTTTCTTCGTGAAAATATTGGAATACCGGAATTTACTTCGAGAAGTGAATGCCGTGAGTTTCTTTTTCTTTTTTTTTTTGCGCGAGAGCTAAAGTTTTTCCAACGTTTTTACGAATATGAATTTTTCTTATCTTTTCTGAAGAAAATACTCCTTCCCCCATTGAATGTAGATATTTTACGAGATTCTGGGAATTTCGATGTTCTTCAACTAGACGTAATTTGGGGGGGCAGGGGGAGGGGAGTCGTCGGTTTCAATGGGGGAGAAAGGTTTATGAAAAATTCCAAGAAAGTCTTATGACGCTGACAATAATCTTCTGGAGGGTGACGAGCTTACGTAACGAGCATTTACGTTGTTTAAAGTTCCTTGAAGTTTTCAGGCTTTTGCGCCTCGGTACTCGACATGAAAGTTTCATTTTAGGGGTAGCTTAAACTTTTCAAAACCCTTCATTTCCGTCTTGCCATTGGTTAATTATAAATTTATGTGACTCCGAAGAGTCGACTCTTTGTGGAATCGTAGAATTTTCATTGTGCGATATATCATTTATATTGACCAATCGTCAAATTGACCTCTTAATAAGAAAAGAATTCCAAAATATATTTGAAAAGAAAAAGAAGCCGACTTGAAATGACTTTCATGTACGATTATCGCTCCTGACAAGACGTCGCGTCGTCTCGATTAGCATGTAAGAAGTTTACTGTGAGTTTCTAAGACGAAGCGACGCTGAAGGAAGATCGCAAGAAGGCGGACTCGGTGAAGCTAAACTTTCAAGAATGGTTTTAAAGGTGTATCACTCGGCACCGTTTAGACTACTTCCGGAAGCAGGAGGAGCATCCAGAGAAGAAAAATGCCTCTGCGGCGTATAAACTTGCCAAGATAATGCGAGGGTGCTGACGTAATCCAGCCATTTTTCTTTTTCAGCCGGCTAAGGCGATCCTCCAAGAACGAAGAAACGTCCAGGAGGAAGATGAGGTCGGAAGGGATCAATTAAAATAGCAGGACGCTCGCTGCTTTCCGCTAATCAAGCTTAGCCATTCGATGTTTGGATCATTACTGGAGGAGAGGCCGAATTTCCGAATTAGCCATCCTTGAGCCAATTACGTAGCCGTGGCTATTGGTCCGGATGAAACATCGCCTTAATGGAAACACTCGATCCCAATGGTGGGCAATGCCCTTAAAGGTATCAATGGGCTACCGTACCAATTATTCTCTACCGCATAGTTACTACCTATGGATTCATTACAGATACAGTCTAAACAGCTGGAGTTCCTGAAGCAACCTCAAGCATCCTCCGCACCGTCTTCCTCGAGTTCAACTAAGTACGGAGACATTAACTGGCGATATAAAGCGACGGCCAGGTCGTCCTGACGATGCCGGAGTTTGCAAATGACCGAAAAAAGTCCGAGGGTGATAACGTCTTGTCCTCGTTCTCCTTTATTCGCCGACTTTCAGCTCGGCCATTTAATTTCCATGCGACTTTACGGTATTACGCTGTTACGCGCTTACGGCGTCGCGGTGCCACGGTGCCGCACTTCTACATTAACCGACGGACGTTTCAGAGTGCGGCGCGCATAGGTACGCGCAGGTTAGTTCCCACCGTCATCAGTGTCCTGGCACGTTGTTACAGGACCTGCTGGAGCAACCCTGCCGAGACGGCATCTAATTTACGTTATCGTCGTCCTGAGCTCGCGTCTCACCGAGGACAACAAAGAGTCCACCGTTCTCATTTATCTCTGTGGTCTGATGTCTGTGGGAACCGCTGGCAAGATGCTTTTCCGGGTATCGTTTCATCTTCTCCGGAGCACATCAGGCTAAGAACCACTTACGTTGCTGATGAGAATGGACTTTGATTTCTCGTAGGATCCCGGGAAAATGAGATTGTCCTAACGAATACATGCTGCGCAGGAGAGTGCTGCTGGGTCTGCTGGGTCTGGTGGGTCTGGTGGGTCTGGCGAGTCTGGCAGAATCAGAATGTTAGTATAATTTTTCGAGGGGAAAACATCAGACTGCGACCCTGAAACCCGGAATAATAATTAATCTTGGCTCCTCTTGGGCAGCAATGGAAATCCTGGGGAAACGTAACGCGCGCATATATGATAATGTGAATAGGGAATTAGTTAATGCTTCAACTGTTTCGTAAACACTGAAAACTTTAACAATTATTTAACCCTTTAGTTTCAGAGGGTTGTCAGCGGTCCTGGAACCTGCTGTTCTTCTTCTGGGGGAGCATAATGCCTTGTCGGGTCATTCCGAAGAATAAACAAAAAAATTCTTAACGCTCACCGTTAAGAACGTGTATGGCTATGGTCGTTTTTGCTCGTCCTGGAACAACGCAACTGTAATTCCCAGCGTGCCTGGGTGTTGCCTTCTCGACGACCAGGGTGCTAATAACAGCCTGGACCTCCATCCCCGTGGACGCGTACGTCGTTTTGTTTTCACTGTAAGCATGAAATGCATTTTTTCCTTTTCTTTAATGCGACAAGTCAAATTAGTCAATGACTTTGATTATATGAATTTAAAAAAATGGTCTCACCTAACGTCCTCTGTCAGAGTCTCATCTCCTCTGGTCCAGACCACTGATTCGTTTTGACTCTCTATCACATCCCGAGCTTCGCACTTGAGCTTAAGTGCACTTCCAGCTTTCAAGTGTCTCTCACCAGCAATGATTCTTCCAGCCTCGTCAAGAATAGTCAAAATTGGAGCTGCAACACAGACGTCAACATTACGTCGACGTATTACAGGCTCAAAGTCATGAAGTTTCTGAGCCAACTTTTCGATCGGATGAAACGCGACCAACTTCAAGTAACGTTTGTCATTTGGATCTTGTGTGACCAGTCGGATTTCCAATTCACGATAAATGCCAGCGAACCAATGGAACCACGAAAGTCCCGACACTCTCTGACATTTCGGAAACTAACTAGCTAACCAGTTAGTCCAAGTCAACGGTATCCTAGAGCGTCAGGTCAATAAAGTCAGATCCTTTGAGTAAGATGACTACTTCGGAGTACAGAATCACGATCAGCTGGGGTTGCACAAGAATTTGATGCAGGAGGTTGCAGTTTTAAATGAAAAAGAAAAACTGAAAAAGTCTGCATGAAAATATTGTCGTTTGCTAATCCGATATATAAATGAAGTAGAGAGCTGGTGGTGGGATCCTCGCTAAGAGGAGAGGGAAAGATAAGAATCCGAACTAAGGTTATTTTTCTTTCTTCTGTTGACACCAGGAGCAGAGAGTGGTGGATCCTCTGGTTCTTTCGCGTAGAAAGACGGCGCCATTAGGATTCAGTGCAAGGTCCTAGCTGCAATTCTCAAGTCGACCGCTATGCAAATTGAATGGCGCTGGGTCTCTCTCCTCATTCGTGTTCTCGTCTTTCCATCGAGCATCCGGCGGAGCATCTCGACAGTCTGCAGACTCGATAGCAAATTCAAAATGTCCCGAGTCTCTCTGACGGTATGTTGACTCAAGCGATAACCATTCTCCCCGCGGATCCAGAGAGCTTCTCTCTGGCTGCCGTATCAGGATGAGAGATACGCGTCTAGAGTGGAGACTCATCTCTGATCTCGTATAATTCGGCTATTTCGAACCGTCTAGGATTTGCCCTCGCGTAAGACCGATAAAACATTACAGGCCGCGCGAGACGTGGAAGATGTGTGAGATGGTTAATAAAGGAGGGATGCTGCGACGACATCCTTGTCTATCCAAGACGCAAGGATCGATCCTGGATTTCAAATTTCCTGAGTGAGTTTCAAAGAGTCCGCGTGAATGGAATTCAAATGTTCAAAATTTCCCGCCAGCAGAAGCAGCGCCGTTTGACCAATGTCTGAGCTCCGTCGTGATTTACGAGCCTTCGAGGGAGGAGAGAGACGGACGAAGGAAGAGGATCCTCCTCGAGGTGTCGGCGCGCGCTCCTTCAATATGTAGCTGCTGACGTAACAAGAACCTTTGGGGAATTCATCGCGTCTAGCCTGAACTGCCGCCACCCTTGTATCTCTGGTGATCCCGATATCAGCTGCTTTTTGGACGTCGTCCTGCTCTCGAGACTCGAGGATTAAGTGAAACCGTCGGAAAGGAAGGTGCGCGTAGATGCCATTGGGAGGTCACGGATAAGCACCACGGCTGTCCTTCGTATATAATAAGATACACAGATGGATCACTTAAGTGGACGGGACAGGTAATTCATCACCAGGAATGCTCCTTGAGACTCTCCTTGATCGATTACATCCATCGTGTTTTGTGCTCGGAGACCATTTCTAATTGGAAAATTTCTCTTTCAGTCTACCTGATGTCTCGTCCTGACCATTGAGGATCTAGGAGATCTTCTGAAGGTATTCTGGTACGAGCTTAAGAATCGGTTGGATTGAATACAACTAGAGAGAGAGAGAGAGAGAGAGAGAGAGAGAGAGAGAGAGGGAGAACCAAGATTGGATGAAAAAATAGTAAGGGAGAAACGCAGTAATCGATACTTATTGAATATCGATGAAACCAAGGGCGAATGATAATTTTTCACCCTTTGCCACGTATTCGTAACCCCTGCGGGAAGATTGCCTTTTTTTTTAACTCCTCAAGAGATGGGATAGTTTGATGAAATGAGAGGGGTGAGTGTATTCCCTCGGGAGTGGGGGGGGGGGGGAAGAAGAAAGTAGGGACTGGAAGGGAGAAAAGTAGGTATCATTTAAATTGGATTGCGTGTACCTACTTAGGATGATCCTCGTGTACTCAAGAAAATTTATTTTACTTCGCTCGATTCGTTTTTCCCGTCGACCTGACGCTTCCATATGCCGACGAACGTAGACATCGAATTCGATATCGATACCCTAGACAATTGGATTAACGAGAACAGTTTCGATGACGCTGGGATAGGAAAAACAAATTTTCTCAATAACACACGTGGCCTAACTCGATGATACTATCTTTCAATTAAAAATTGCTCTTCCTTTAGATGCAATCTAGCCATATGACTTTTCCGGCTCTTATCTAACGGTATCCCAGTTCAAGATTAAAATGACGTTACGTCACAGTATCGACCATCATAGATTTATCCCTAACCAGATGACATTTTATCAATGTTACTACGCGACCTTTGCCCTCCTAGTTGAACTCACAATAAATACGCAGACTGACGCGATCCTGGTTGGCTCATCCAACATTTTCCTGTTAGTACCACGTATTTTCCGAGCTCGTTTCTTACAGTACTTTCTTATCTGTGAGCCTAGAGGGCTAAGCACCGTATAAAACCAGCCTGACTTTTCGAGCCCTTCGAGACTTTCTCTTTCTCTCTCTCTCTCTCTCTCTCTCTCTCTCTCTCTCTCTCTCTCTTTTTTACTCTCCTACAATCTCTTTGGCTCCTCCATCATACTCGATCTCTTCTTATTTTCTCTCTCTCTCTGAGTTCTCTTGACCTTCCTTCACATCCTTCCTCTGCTTTCTCTTCTGCTCCCCCTTTTGATCCTTCAGCATCCCTTACATCCTTCGAGCCCACTCTATACCCTCCTCGCATGCCCTACTTTCTTTCTCCACTCTCCCGTATTCATCGAACCTTCGGAGAAATTCTCCCGGAGCTCTTCTTCCCATGACGCTCTAACCCTCCCACAAAATGTCATCCCCCTCTGTCCCTCGATACGAATCATCCCGACCGCAACTGAACCTCCTTCACGCGCCGCTCCCTTCGGGTTGTTTCGCCAGCCAAATTGCGCCGAGTCCCAGGTAAACGAAATTTATTTCGATTAAGAAAATTCCTCGTAATAACGACAATACGGATAAGGTGATCAGTGATAATTTTTTGATTTCAGAAAAAACACTCGGTGCCGTAACTGAGACGTTTCAAGACATCAAAGCGCCAGTTCCTGCTCCCTGGTTCATCAACGGATGTGAAGGAACTCGTGAAATCCGGCCGATATACGCGTGGCTGGAAAATTTGCAAAACACATCGAAACCAGCCGGAAAAGCCCGTGATAATCGTTTCAAGGTCTAACAGAGATACTTAGGGTGCGCGTTCATAAAACGACAACCGAATATCAAAGCCACCCCTCCGGACTTGATTTCACCCAAGAATTGCTTCTCACAATGAAGACGTCTATAACTACCTATATTATCTCCCTCTATTTATTCAGCGCTTAATAAGGGTTGGTTCATTCGCCAAAAGGACGTTTTCCTAGATGGCTTATTTAGCCACCTGGAAAAACAGATCGCATCTTCCGGTTCCATGAGTATCGAGCTTTTGCAAATTTCACCTACCCCCCTCCCCCCCCGTGTTTTGCCAGATAACAGACACACAGAGAGAGAGAGAGAGAGAGAGAAAGAGAGACAGAGAGATGTCTCGCAAAACCTGAAACGTCCCCTCCTCCGCAAAATTACCCCAATATTCGACCACTACTTTTTCCATCCCCACCGCCACCCCCCTCCCTCTTACCCCTTGCTAAAATTATCCATGAAAACTTTATTAAGCTTCGTTGTTACGCGAACCGGTACAGTAGCTGACGTGTGGATGCCGTCACGTCCACGCGGAGTTCCGATATTTTTTCGTTATACGTCACACCCCCCCCCCCCTCTTACCACCCTTTCGCACAGCCTCCGAGTCCTGCAGAAATTACGCGGATTATCTCTCCCAGCCGCGAATGCTAAATCCGGACCTCGTGGCTATTTCGAAAAGTTGCGAGTTTTCACTGCATTGTCGCAATTTACACTGGAGCAAAAAAGAAAAAGTGTCGCGGGTCGCCCAACGGGGACGACTCCTTTTAACTTTATCATACGTCCGTAATGTCCCTTCCGGGAAAAGGAAAACAGTCGTGATACCAGTCACGGACCTCGTGGCTGCATTTGCCCCCCCCCCCCCTCTCCTCCCCCCTTGTACTTACTAACTTGTTATATATGTATATAGTACAGCACAGGCTCAGTTACACAGCCACCCGGTACTGTAGACTCTCCGTCGATTGTGTACAGTAAGAACGTGACTGTACCTTATCTATAGGTTGCTTGTGTATTCTTATCGGCGTTACTTGCCAGGGGAGAATTTCTTGAGAAAATATCTATATACATATATGGTATAGGTGTGTGTAACGTACAGATGGTTAGAATCCCGTTTAAGGGCTGCTACCACTTTCATAGCTTGTTGCCAAACTTCAACAGCAATCGATACCCTCTAGTGTTACTTTATTATTGTCAGGGACTGTACAGGCTGATGGGATTAGTCGGACGTGTCTACAAATTTAAACAGCCTTTATCATTTCAAGTGAATTCCGGATGCTGGACGAATTTCAACAGTTCGGATCGATCGATTCTGCCTTTACACTATTTTTTTTTTTTTCCAGCGACAGCTTCTCCTTCGTCCAACCCACTATTGCTTGGAACAGATTACTAACCGGAAGTGCTGCCATAAAGGAAATGCAGCATTTCCATTGCACCGAATTGCGGACGTAAGAGGATCGTGCTGGTTGCCGGGAGAGACCCTGTACCTTCTTACGAGGTAGCCGTGTTGCCAGAGAACCAAAGAGATCGAGAGACTGATAAGAAGAAGAAGAAGAAGAGGAAGAGGCTGGAAAATAATTTGCCAGACGATACGAAGGGTGAGTTTAATTTTTTTTTTGTAAATTTAGATTTTCTGGGTAATTTATCCGTTATTACAATCATTTGTGTGTTCGATCTTATCATGGACCAAAGGAACTTTTTTTTTTTTTTTTTTCATTGAAACTTACTCACCCGTTACAATTACATTAATTCTCTTGACGAGTGGCGGATGCGTCGCTACTTGACATTTGTAGAGACCCGTGTCTCGCAGGGAGGCGTAGAGAATCTGTAGCCTCCAGTTGCTTGGGTATCTGAAACGTGAGATAAGACTGATAAGAATGATAAGGGGAGGGTGAAGGGTGAACGTTGAGTGACGTTATTTATTTATGAATTTTCAAATTAAATTTAAACTTGCTCAAAGTATTTTTTTTTTAAATGCACATCAATTGTTTCAATTCATTTTTTTTAATTAAATTCAATTATTTCATTTCGGTTTTTCGAAAGCACAAGGGAAGAATTTCTTTGACGTTTCCAATGTGTTCCTCCTACGTAGGGGTGGGTGGTTACTGCTTGAAATTCCAGTATCGCGCTGCTAATTCTTATTGCGACTGGTCCATGAGGATTTTTCTTAAGAGAATCAGCATCCCTGCGTCTTATTTTTTTTTTCGAAAATTTCGTGGCGACGGATAACGTAACCGGTCAGACTTTAGGAGGCAGCGGGATACTTCTGGAGGTTGACAAGATTTTCTGATAAGAGATAAGATTTTTTTTTTTTTCTTAAATCATCTCTCAGAGATGCTTCGTCGGAAAGTGGGTTGTTGCTCGGCGCTTATCACTCGAAGCAATGCTGATAAGTCGTAGCGGCGGATATGAGTTTCGAAAGGATGCGAAAGCGCTTCGTCAGCGTGACCCATTTTCGAAATCAAAAACTACTTGCATACGAAAATTCGGGATTGCCAAGCTAAACGCAAAAAAGATTTATGTCTTTTAACAAAATCGTTTTACATGTTTTCCAAAAGATACAAAAAAAATTGAAGAATATATTTCTTTTTTTTTTTGGTCTCCTGATAATAATTACTACGAAATCGATTTTTGATAACGTTAATTAAATGTTACGGAAAATTAATTAAATTTTCATTCAAATACCTACCGAAAGTTCAGGCTGATCCTTTGATCGACGCTGTATGGTTTCCTGCCAACAGTCAAAAGCCTAATAGAATCCTTAGTGTGCTGCAACCAGGTCACCTGAAAATACATAAAAACATGCCGTGCAACAATGTGTTAACGAATATTTTGAAAAAACAAAAAAATTCAATAATCGATTATAATTATTCTTATCTGAAATTTTCATTATCACGCGCGTTGGGATATTCGCGAGCATTTTTTCCCACGTAGCTACGTTGGATTTTTATACGAAGTGAAAAAAAAAAAAAAATCACAATGCGAACAATAATACGAAATTTAATGAAAAATTGAATTCATACAGAAAATAAATGAGGAGAAATATTTTTGTATTTCTGGAGATGAATGCGAACGGTCGAACGAAAGATGAGAGGAAAGATTTTTTGTCCCTCTGGAGTTTTCGTGAGGAATATATACATATATATATATATATATATATATATATCTATCTACCTACCTGTAGATATACATGATAACGAACACACATATATGAATCTGTACCTATATACTAGTTTGCTATTATTTCAACGCTATATATATATACACACTATGTATATGTATATCCTACGTATTTCCATAGGAAGCGAAATCTCTTTGTGTTTTATTATATTATTTCATCAGAAATCTTATCTGTCCATATACGAAGTATTCGTAAGTTCAGTCCTATTGCTTTTTTTTTTGAATCTCCTATGAATGAAGAAGCGGGGGGTGGGGGAAGGGAGGAGGAGGAGGAAGGATGAGAAATCTCGAGATTTATCTGAAAGGAGCTCAGCAGCCTCGGTAAAGCAGAAGCAATTAAATCGGAGGCTGTAAAACTTTGTGATAACAATAGAGATTTGACGGCGGCAGCAGCAATTGGCATGAAATACGTAAATACTTGCTTTTCGTACGCCAAGAGTCACGCACGGTATTTTTCTTCCTTCAGTTTCCTATATTCTGTATGCCGGGAGACGCGAATCTCTGAGGAATTTAAACTGTCAGAATTGGCGCGCCTTTCGTTGGACTTCATACGCAAAAAAAAAGTCGATGCGCCATGGGAATATTAAATTTTACTTTAAAACTCAAAAATTCTTATTCTTATTTTTCAGCCTCAAACTGTCAGCAGGTCGAACGACGCTTGAAGAAAAAATAAAAATATCGATAAGAGATGATTGCAGGTGATTGTCAGTGATTTCAGGTGAAAGTCGAATTCTGATGAAGAATGGAGAAAGTGCTGATAGGGAAATATGGGATATTGCGCGGTATAGGAATATTTTCCAATGGAACTGGACCAATCGATATCATTAGTAATTTTCCTAGAGCCGATCGATGGATTCTGTGATTAGATAATTCGTCCTTGTCGCTCTGGGCATGTTTAGCAGAGTTTAGCTTGCGTCGCGCAAACGGACTATCATGCGCGTACATACCCAAAAATTTCCAGCATCGATTTATTGATGATCAATCTGGACCAGTTTATGAAACGCGATATAACAATGGTTCGCTCGACGCCTCGTTAAAAAAAAATCATTGGGATTCAATGAACGATAAAAAAAAAAGAATGAAAAAATTGTAAACTCATCCCTCACCATCTTATCGCCCAGCATCCCAATTTTGCAATCCAATAAAACGGTACTGCCAATTCTAGCAGTGACATTAATCTCCTCGTTCTCATCCTCGAAGTATGGACCAAATTTGCCGACGGCACTGGCGACGCTGGGCAGGACGAATCTCCCGAAGGTCCTTTGAGTGGTCGCGGAGGATCCTTTAGGATGCGCCTTGTCAATATCAGTGTTCACCGAGGGTCTTATCTCGTAAAAGGCTTTAGTAGATTTCGAGTTGACTTGCTGGATCACTGATGGGTTTGATTCTTCCCTTATTCCGTCTATCGAATACGATTTTCCAAGTTTTATCGAATTCTCGATTCTCCTCGGAGTCCCATTGTCATTGTTAAAATCGGGAATATCTCTGGACGATGGGACTTGAAAGGATATCGCCCTAATGTCCTCGACAGCCATTTCACCGAAAGCCTCTTCGATGAGAACGAACGTCGCGTTCGACGTTTCCATGTAACTGCTGCTCGTAGAAATTACGGAAGTCGTCATAGCCGACACGATGGTCGCACTGGTCGCCGCTGTAGGAACCGACGACGTCGCACTGCCCGAGGTCAGATCGGTCGTCGTTTGCTCCTCCTGATGATGAACTCTCGTCACCTGGTCCGTTCCGATGTTCTTCGAGGTGACCAAGAGAGTCACCGGTAGCTCAGACCTGTCCTTGGCCCTTAGGACGTCGTTCGAGGAACCTTCGACCTGGTACTCCAGAACCGGATGTTGACCGATCTTCTCTTCCTCTAGGTCGGCGGGGACTTCCTTCCCGGCTGCCATCGCCAGCGGGTCTTCGGAGAGCCTCTCCTCTCGCTCCGATGAATCCACGTTGGCGTATCCGTCGCTCGATCTGTTTTTACCTAGCGAAATCCTGCGGACGAGGATTTCCGTTGCGGTCGTCGTTTCCTTTTTAGGATTTCGCTCGTCCTTGTCGCTGCTAGCCTCCGTCTCGTTCCCTATCGATGCTACCGACACGCCCGGGGAACGTTCCTCGACCTCGTTGTCGGTCCTGGTGCTTCGTCTCTGGTGATTGATATCGTGCTCGACGGCGCCGTTTTCGGCCTCTAAAAAACGTGCAAGCAAAAACGGTAAGTAGCTATTTACTTTGCGACGACGAAATCCGGGTAGCGAACGGATGGCAGTCATTTCGTGAGAAATATGTCTCAGTCAAATGGAGGGAGGGGGGGGGGGGGGGGGGATTGTTCCTCGTGTCGAAGAGTAGCAGCAGGGGGGGTGTCTAT
>JASANN010000146.1:7621-18359 GCA_031762395.1 Calameuta pygmaea | reverse complement strand
GGGGGATTGCACAAGGCATATATTGCATTGCGCGATGCAATAGAAATTCTAATGGATTTGTTTAGGATCGAAACATTTTTTTTTTTTTTTTTAAAAAGACTTTTTGATCTATCAAGTCGATAGATACGCTGTGGGATTTTATCTGGGACAGAGGAGGTATAAGTGTCGTATATGGCTCGGGAGTTGTTTTCTAAATTTACCAAATTTCCAACTGTAAGCTCATTTATTCGAAGTCCGCTTACCCGTGGGGAAGTCTAAGCCGTTTAGGCTGTCGGTAGATTAAACGAAAAGGATTACCGTCAATTATTTCACGCCAGCCACGAGATCCAAGATCTCGTTTGGAGGATCTGTAGATCGCACGAGACCCGGCTTAAGTTTTTTTTTTTTTTCTTTTATTACATAGAAAGCAACGAAAAAAAATGTTCAAAGTTTCAGTCTGGCTGCTTCACAGGAAACAAGGTACTGGCGGGACGAGGTTCGATCAGCTCTGGACCAGGATTGATCAGTCTTGATCCTGCCCTGGCCCCGATCATCATTCCGGAGTACTCTGTTTCCTGGGACTTACCCGTCGTTGCCGCCATCGCGACGCAGACAATGGCGACGACGCTCAACGTCGACGGTCTCATTTCCGCGTTTCGAAGATTCCACTCTCTCAGCCCTCTGGAATCTGCTCCGTTTCATTCATCTTGTTCCTGGGGACGAAAAATAAAATACTTAATTACTTATCGTCGGAATTCATGAACATTTAAAAAAAAATATATGTTCAAAATTCTTCCGAGCTCGTTTTACCTGTTCAAGTGAAATCATTTCAGCTCGAAATATTAACTGAAATAACTGAACGCGCGTCTTAGCTTTTGCGCGCGACTAAACATCCCCTAGGATAATATTACCATATTTTGGGAAATTCATTAGCGCCCAGGTTAGAGGCTCTTGCGTGTATTGAATTAGTATTCAAAGAAAGATAACTAAAACGAAAAAAAAAACCAGCCCAATTCCCATCCCACGACTGATATAGGAAAATTTATAAAAATTCATTGTCTGTAGGATTTTTTAATTATTTATTAATCGCCAACACTGCCGACTCCCCCCTCTCTGTTCAGACGTTAAGTAAAGGAAGCTGCAGGGAAAAAGTGGCTAGCCGGATACACTAGTCAATTTTCCATTTTCTCTACCTATATCTCCTATACACATATATGTCTATATATATATATATATACATATATATATATATAGTTGGGATAAAAATCGTGCCATCAAATTGTATCGGAAAACGCGTCTGGATATTCGAAGAAATCCAGAGCTCCGTGCAAATAGTCTGTCGGCGATATAAACGTTGTTGCATCCTGTTGTATGAAGATCCAGATAACTATTGTGTGCAGGTGCATCGCCCATTATAATGCATCTACGAGCTTCCCATTCCCGTGATCACGTAGGACCTGGAGCATCACGTAACCTGTTACAGATAGAGTCAAGTATATGCGTATACATATATATATATATATACACGCCTAAAACATAAAAACCTAGATATCCGCCAAGATCGATCGATAGATCGATATAGATCGCTCTTGGCTCCTCCAACGTCACGTTCAAGCCCAGGCTATATAATGAGAGGAGGCTTTCTCCTAGGTTATGTAATGCGCATATCCACGTATGACCTTCGTGACCTATCCTCACACTCGCGCATGCGCACATAGGTATATATATATATATATATACCCTCACGTATCTCACATCCCTTGCATCTCAATACATAACCCCCCCCCCCCCCACCCTTTGGTCAAGCATCAGATAATTTTGCTTTCCTGACTACCGCTCACTTCCGGTTGGATTAATTTCGCTTCCCTTGATCGAGTATTCGATATAGATATAGATATAGATATAGATATAGATATAGGGGACCGTAGTTTACCTCCCCTCCCTGCCGCGCATCGCCAGCGCCACGGCCGGTCACCCCAGGAAATAGAACCACTGCTGGGCCAGTAGGTTGAGAACCGCCGGCGGAGCAACATCAGAGATCGTAAGTACAATTAAACGATAGTAGAACGTATTTGCGGATCTTTCCTACCCTTACGGGGATAATCTTGGTGGGACGACGAGGTAAGGGTGGTAATATGATTTTTGTTGTTAAATTTAAAACTAAAAATCCAACCTCAAGGGTAAATAAAAATGAAGGGATGTAATGAGAAATAATCTTTGGCGTAATTAAGCCTCGTGAACGAAGCCTCCCTTACTGGTATAATTGATCGGATGACGCGCGAAACCGAATGACGATTAATAAAGGCAGAACCAGGGGTGTCTAATTACGAACGAGTAAGTTTCTTGTGTCGCACTCGTCACTTGTTTGCTATTACATGGAAGCCCAGTGAGTAATCGCGGGGATGATTATTAATTTGTTTTTTCAAAATTCTCGTCGTGAATTTATCGCGTAATCGCGCAACGAGGTTCGTTTAAATATTTCTTTTATCGATGTAATTTTTGTTGGTTGTGGTAATTTTTTTTCGCAGCGGCTTTACAATCGTTTGCATAATTTAATAGGCCGTTATAGTTTTAATGCGCTGTTGGTTCGGGTCTTGATTACATGTAATAATAATAATAACAACTATTAAGGGAGTTGGTTACATGTGCATATATAGATATTTTGATATTTGAGCACGCGGGATGTTTCTGGCTTTCCTGTCAGTTTTGGATGTGCATACGACAGACCAGACGTGCATCGTGTCTCCCTGCATTCAGGGCTTGGCATTCCAAGCAAATGTAACGGGACTACTAATTATAATGTTTAATCAGAAGCGAAATTAATTCGAGGAAACTCGTCGAGTGTGGAAATGTAGGGAGGAGGAGAAGGAGGGGGGGGGGGGATTGCGTGTTATCTGTATATCTATATATGGGGTATCACAGTGTTACCTTGGAAATCTCATGCGTCCTCAGACTAGGGGTTGGTTCGTCATCGAATGAAATATGGAGCTGTTCGACTCGGTGGATAAAATTGATCAGGTCTGATTAATGATATCGATAAAAAAAAAAAAGATTTATACAAAGCAGTCTGGTCGAGGATATTATTTTTGTGCGAGGGCTTAAAGGACGTATCGGAAGTTAATATTCGGGAATTTTTGATAATTTCTAGAGGGGCTACTGATTAAGGGTAGTTACGTCTACGAAAGTTAATTCTCATATGGGCTAAAGTTTAACAGGGGGGGGGGGGCGGGGGGGGGGTTGGTCTCTGGTATAGACTGCGTCAATCTTACATGAGAAATATTTAGATATTTTTTAAAGATATTATTCGTCGAGATGTATTTTCAGATGAAATTGAAATATAGCTGAGATTAATTTTTTTTTTTTTTTTTTTTCTTTGTTACTACGGGGTGTTTTTTTGTTTTGGGATTTATCCGTTCTCAGTTTTCAATCTCGTAGGATATTTGGCACTGTAATCTTTGCAAGTACAAGCTGCCGTTTTGGGGATTTTAGGGAAAGTAAAATTTTTTTTGAAATATTTATTTACGTAATGAGAATTCAGATCCTGCTGCACATTGGAGTAATAAATATTAAAAGGTATTACGACATAGGCATTCAGCGTCATGATTCGCGAGCTGCCATCGAGCACTCAGCTGCTGGACCCCATAACTCTTACGGTTCCTAAAATTTGAGTAATTTGTCCAGAGGGCAAATTATCGAAATTCAAAGCTGTTGCTTATCACGTGAGTCGTGTTAGAGGAAGATGAAAGAATTTGGGGTTTTTTTCAACTTGCGTTTTTTTTTTTTTATCCGAATTACTGTACGAGCTCGAGGGTGAGGATCGACTTGCCAAAGTCTTTCAGATAATTGCGCAAACCTTTTTGGCGCAGGTGGAGACAAGGACGCGATTGGCAATTTCATTATTTTTGACAGTATTTTATCAAAAAAAAAAACTGTATCTTCGCTCGTTTTTTTGACAGTACCTAATCGTCGGAAGAAGTTTTGATGGAAATAGACGAGGCTCGGTATTCTTATCAACATTTTTTTTTATATTCCAAATAAAACAAACGTTACTTTTATTCTTTCGGAATTTCAAAATTTTAGCGAATAATTTTCATGGACTCTGCCTTCGTGCTGGGAAACCGTCGGGTTGTCGCGGTCGGAAAATTTTCCGAAATCCAGCCATTTTCTTGATAAAGCTCCGGCGTTCAATCTTCTCGTAATGCCAATTCGGTTTTGGGACTCTAAAGGGACTTTATAATTTTATCAATTATTTATCTCGACGTGATCATCCTCACGATTATGATTTTTTTTTGCCTTTTTTTCTTTTTTTTTAACAATAATTTATTCCGCCAGCATCCAAATTGAATTTTCGTAAAATTAATGAAAACGCTACCGCAATATTTATATCTGCTTCGTAGATAGCAGTAGAATGAAATTTTATACCGGAACGATAAATCAGTCGTTACTCGTTTTAGATGGGATGCTGTGAGCTGGACCTCCTCTTCGAGATAAATCGCGTGTGTGTTCTGTCGTAATGTTTTTGGACATTGAAAGAAAGACTGCCCGAGATATTTTCTCGCATCGGAAAGATATATATATATATATACCAGACAGCAAAGTAGAGGTCTGAATAAAAAAAATAATACATTTTTATCTCTCAAATTTTTATTGAAGTTCAACAAAATGTGGTTCGTTTGAAAATTGGTTTTTTTAATTTTTCGTTTTCACCTCATTCGTCATCGTTAAAGTCATAATTAAGGAAAGTACCGAAACAATGCTCGGAACTCCCTTCATCTTCATTAAAATTCCTTCTCTCATCTGTATTTGTAAAATTTTCAATTATCTTTGCTTTTGACAATTTTTTTTCTCGAAAAACATAACAATTATCAATCTGTATATTCTACGGTCTCTACTTTAACCATGCTGTGCGAGTTAGTTTAATTTTTTAACAAAAAATTTGTAGCTAAATTTTCCGACTAGAGTTTTTCATCCAATTTTCCTCTAGTTAAGATTCAGAAAAACTTTTCGCGCGATAAGAAAATAGTTAAATAACTCTCCGTAGCGCAGCATCCGAAACACTAAAAATATATTCCTTGTGCCATCCGGTTAACGTTGCTTCAATGGCTCGAAAATTTTACAGACTTTTACCAACGCATTTCGTCGCTCTGAAATTTTCAAACTTTTACATTCATTTGGCTAAATTGCTTGGAGAACGAAAATCGATGACAAATCGATTATCGAAAGTTACTTCTTTAACCCCCACCCCCCAAATATTTTTTTTAATTATAATTAGGCATTCTAGCATTTAACCATTGCTCGTACAATTTTAATATAAAATACTTGTACGACTTAATTATCTTTTGTAACTTAAATCCACCGAATGTCCTAAGCGTAACGTCCACGGGACAATAAAAAATCCGCGTAAAAAATGACCGTTGAAATTTGCGAAAATCCACGTTAAAAAAATCATTATTTTTCAATTTTCCCCTTCCAGCCTAATATTTTCGTTATCTGGGCTCAAGTTCCAAGCAGGAAGTCGTTTATGTCCTTTATCAAAATGCAGGAGCGAAGTTTCGCAAAGAGAAAGAGATTAGCATATTCCCCAAGACACGTTTGTAGGTAATCGAATCAGTCGTGCAGGACGTTTCGCGGACGTCATTTGGTTTTTGGCTTCCTGAACTTCCTGGAAGTTGCTGAATTCGGCCCGTGCGGAATTTCCGATGCGTTATGCAGATTCAGAAACCGCAGGCGTCCCTGAATGAGCCAAGTAAAAGGCTCGACGCGATTCCCATTGTCCTTAGAAAATAATTCGATTGGGTTTTGGGCCTGATAACAATTTAATCCTAAAATGCGTGAGCGAGAGACTGAGACAGAGAAGATAAGCGAAAAATTTGCGAAGTGCATTATCTCCGTGAGTACTTTGCAAAAAAGAAAAAAAAAAAAAAAAGTGTCTAGAAACTTCGTTAATTCCCTAGGACAGTAAGGCAACAAAATGTCATTACCAAAGTTCCCCCCTACGAGTCCAGAAAATTCTTGACGCGTTTTCACGTGCGGCTACTTTCCTAAGTTGGGAGAAATTCGTATGTCTCTCTGGCGGCCCTCACGAGTGAACCTACGGATACAATGAGATTAGACAAGTTCGTTATCTGGTCTACACGGTCCTGGAGTTACGTCAGCAAGATAAAAGGAATTTCAAATTTTGGGTATCTCGAGTGGCGTTGTATTTTTTTTTCCTAAAATTTCCCTTTTTATCTCTGAACCGTCAAAACGAACCTTAACGCCGGTTCCGTCTGACGTTGCTGAAGATTAAAATTCTTTTTTTTTTTTTACTTGTTGCTGAGGCTTTTCGTGCTTGCGCCTACGAATCAAGTACTCGCTTTAAGTTTAAAGGGCTGGCAAAATTTTTTTTTACGATTTTCCCCTCTTCACTTTCTTTTCTTTTTTTTTCCCCCACTGTACAGACCACTCGATTACTGCCGTTTCCGTTTTTACCGGCAGAATCGTCACGATCCGGGGATCAACTCGCGATTTTACCTCGTTCGACTTTGCAAACTTTTGCCCAAGCTTAAAGCTCCTATCGCCCTATAATTTACGAGCTTAAACGATATTCGTATTATCGCTACTTATTGTTTGGCTAATTTTCCAATACTTTCGAATCGTCCAATTGGCAGGAATTTCTGTGCTACGTTTCGTTGCCATTGTGGATTCTGACAAAGAAACAGGCCAAAGATTTATCTCGATAACGAGGATAAAGGGTGACGGCTGTTCTGCTTGGAAAATAAAAGGGGGGATTCCTTTTTACGAAACTTGCCAAGAAAATACATTGTGACGTGGCAATGTAAGTTCGACTTTTTTTTTTAAATACAAATCCCAGTTTCCTTGATGCATTGTGTATTCAATTCTTACTTGACCTTAATCGAGTATTTTTTTTTTTTCAAATTTTCATACTGCAAATATACAGATTTATTCATACAGCGCTAATAGGTTCTGCGAATACTGCAAATAAAAAATCTGAATACCGTATCGAAGAAATTTGGATAATAAATTTGAGGATTATCAAACTTTCCCCGAGACCCTACAATTTCCTTCTTAACCCATTGTCCTAATCTTCTATTGTTTGGAAAAGGGGGGAGATATGCATCTTTCATTGAATCCGTACAAAGGAACTCTATCCGTGATGCGAATTCAGTTCGCCGGTTCTAAATTCCTTTATGGAGTAATTTTTTATTATCATAATTGCATTATCTGTTCGTTGTATTTTATTTGTACAAAGATAAAATTAGCCTTCGAGAAATTGAGAAAAAATTGAAATTAATAAGGACGATCCTAAATCATCGTGCAAACATAAAGAGTGCGATATGGAGATAAGAAGAGAGTAAAAGAAAAAAAAAAAAAAAGAAATGTAAAAAAGATATCAGCTACGATTTGATCCTCCATTAGCCCAGATTTGAAAATCCTGAACATCCCTTAACATTTACTCCAATTTCCCGATACACTCCCAAGGCCAATTTAATATAATGCCAGATTAAGGTCCTCTCGAAAGAATCGTGTTCGACCTACTTAACGGATCTTGTATCAATAATGTATCAATAAGTAATACAATAGGATACTCTTGCAGAATATCGCATTAGTATCTCGAGAGAAAAGGAGAAATTTCTTTCAGCCAATTTCTTCCCCGCAGAGACTCCTTCTTCGCCTTTCTTTCAGGTAATCGAACTCGCGCAGGAGTTTTCGGTTTTATAGAATTCTTGAAACTTGCTTCTCGCCCCAAAAACATTATTGGCAAATAAACTGAGGTTAAAGGCAGGTTAATATATAAGGTGTCTAATATCAAAGCTTTAGGTGAAGTGACAGCCATCGTACGCTCCAGTGGTTTACATAATTTTCAAGAAAAGCCTCTTGCGCCACTTTGGCGTTTCTGACTTTCGAAATATTCGCTCCCTCGAACAGGCATCCCAGCGTCCCGGCGTCCCGGCGTCCCAGCGTCCCGGCGTCCCAGCATCCTGGTTATCTGCATGGAACATTTACGAGAAAGTCCCTTTAAACGACTCTCTTTCCTTTATCCTTTCTCCATATTCTCTGACCCTACCCTCTCCCTCTCTCTCTCTCTCTTGTTTTCTCTCTTCGTCTTTCCCCCATAATCCACCCACCCATCGCCCCCCCCCCTCCTCCTTTTCTTCACTGATCCGTTATGTCACCTCATCGCCATTTGATCCGCACTTTTATATAAGGACCCCCCCCCCCCACCCTTTGGTTGTCTCGCACCCCATAAAACCACCCCTGGCAAAGATTACGCAAAGAGGGGGGCAGGAGGGTGAGTAAGTCTTGAGATGGGAGGAAATCGAAAAGGATTAACGAAGACGAAACGTACAGCCAGAATCTTGACGCTGTGGATACGCGCCTTTCTCCCTCCCTTTCCCTTCCTCGAGGACCTCGAGGACATCTACAAATGACGGCCGATAATTCTTTCCAAGTGCCCCAAGTGCCCCAAGTGCCCGAGTTTTCCTATTTTGCCGTCCTGATTTTTTCGCGGTTCCCGATGGAAACGCACAGGGAAGAGGAAGATTTTGCGTTGGCAAAGACAAATTAAGGACGCGGCTTGAAATCAATCAATTTTTTTTACCCATGCATTTCCCTCTCGACCTACTCGGTCGTTTCCGTTACTCTTCGGGGATTTACGTAAAAGCTTCGTTCTCCCGTCAAACAAGACAATTCGATGATTCGGATCGAATAATCATAATTTACAAACACATTGTTTTCTCATTGTAATTTAAATTCTACCCAAAATCCCTAAACTGTGACACGAGAGTTTTTCAAGCTGATCTGAAGGATCCCAATATCAGCAAAGATCACAGTCGTGTCCCAATATTACAGATCGGTAACCAAGAAATCATAGATCAATAGTTTCTCCATCTGAATTACACGTAATGGCGCCATTGTATTTGACTGATATAAATTAGAGTAAAGGGTAACATTTTTATGAATATATTATAATAATAATAAATCGAAGAATTCTTATATCAGAGCTCGTGCCATTATCTATTCACCCCATCGTCTGTGTTTAATGTGAAACGACGTTTCTGAGTTGATTTTTAAAAATTTTCTTTGAAACAGCCTCTGCCAATCTGCATCGAAATGCATCTGTTCGTTACGTTGTCAGGATACTGCAAAGGTTTAGCTTTACGGAGTATAATTTAAGTTTAAAAAATTTGCCCAAGGGAGAATGCAGGCAATACCATTTAACCGGGCAGCAGGGCAACAGAGCAGCAGAGCCAGTCTAGGGGTTAATGAATTCGCAACTGGAGTGCCGTAACGGGAAATCGATTAGGTGACACAGAATAGCAGTGGCAATTTATCCGACAGTCTTTACTCTACACAAAAATAGTATAGTCCAGAGGATTTGCGAATTCTTATAAAAAAAAAAAAAAGTACTGCAGACTTTATTTGGCAAAGTGCAGGGACACGGCTGATAAAAGAGATTAAGGGATTGGTGGGTAGACACCTGCTTGACATCCATTTCGACATTTGAACAACGTGTGTTTCCTGGCGTAAAATTTGAATGCCATAAAGCTTTTCGGGATTTTCGATGAGGAACGGCGAGGACGGGGTGCAAAAAGTGCTAACGGGGGCGGCGCATTATCCTTAAGGGATGACAGGGCCCCTATCCTTCGGAGCACGTCCGGGCCTCGATCTTTAAGATTTTTCAGCATCCTCCGCTGACAGGGCTTTAGAAAAATTTGAATATCGCGCGTCGATGAATATGTAATACAAAATACATTAATAACGCGAGCTTTTGAATACGGGGGGGGGGGGGAGGAGGAAGGCCTCTTCGAGGGCCAAATTACTTTCCGATAACAGGGATACAGAAGGCTGCTGCGTCTTCTACGTGCACTTAAATCGGATTTCTTAATCGAATGAAACTTCAGGCTTTTTGCTCATTTTTGTGCCATTGCGAATCTCCATGTGAATATGAAAATTTTTTTTCGATTCTTTTTTATTGGATAATGCGATCACTACGAGCTGTGGACTTTTTGAGAGTTTGATTTACTTGACGTTATTATTTTCAATGAAGATAAATGATCTAACTACGCTTTTGCAATATTTTGCGAATCAAGGAAATTGGAAGTTACATTTGTTGTTATTACTTGGCTCTCCGAGTAACGCGATTGGAATTCTTTTTTTTTTCCTCTCTCTTTTCTTCAGCATCCATGAACGAGATGTTTTATTGAGTTCGTGAAAAGTGTGTACGAGTAATATAATTACCATTGTTCGTTTCATTGGCGTTAGCAAATAAAAAAATTTATTTTTGCCATTTCAAATGGTATCGAATGAAGTGAGGTGCAAAAGTCATAGATTAAGAAAAAAAAGAATAGAGATGAAAGAAGTTAATGTGGACAGCATACGTAATTATGCGTATGACATTTAATTACTTTTTGACAGAGTTCCAATAGTGGCATTTCGCCGTAGCTTCGTGCAGAGACATCAAGCCGAACATTACAATTCGCACGTTGACTAAAAGGTATTGTAATGCTATATTATTTATTACTATTTGAAAGTACATTTCATATCAGAATTTTCCGGAACTAACAAAAATGCTCCCCGCAAAAATGCAAATTTAGGAGAAAATTCATCGAATTGTCGTACCACGCCCTCTAACGGAATTTTCCGGAACTATCGCAGGTGCTTAACAGCGCCACCTGGCGGAATTTTCCGGAACTAACAAAAATGCTCCCCGCAAAAATGCAAATTTAGGAGAAAATTCATCGAATTGTCGTACCAC
>JASANN010000145.1:171317-216961 GCA_031762395.1 Calameuta pygmaea | reverse complement strand
CTCTCTCTCTCTCTCTCTCTCTCTCTCTCTCTCTCTCTCTCTCTCTCTCTCTCTCTCTCTCTCTCTCTTTTTTCTTTTATGTATACGCCGTTTCCCCCTCCCTCTTTTCTTGCCGTAAAGAGTGCATTATGCCTTCTTTTTTTTTTTTTTTAAATGAAAACTACCATCGACTCTCGTTACGCGCATATAAAGGCGCGTTTTCATCGATATTATTTATCGCTTTCTTTTTCCTCCCCTGTATGTACCCTCCCTCCACTCCCCCTCCGCCCCTCCATGTCCGTATCACCGATGCCCACCACATATTGGCATATATATGTATATATATATATTACGGGGCCTACACGCGGTCCCCACACACGTACGTGCGAAAATGCATCTGTATTTGCCAGAACAAATCGAATCCACTCGAATCGTCCGAACTCGCGCGAACTTCGCGAACTCGTCGACGAATTTACAATGGGCTTTTCGGCCCGGGTACGCGTTGCCAATTGAAACGCGAGCGATCCAATTAACGGCAACGCGCCGGTAAATGCATTTAATTAATCGCCTCTCTTTCTCGCTCCCTATGTGTATACGCGCATATATATCTATATACATATAGATTTTGCATATAAAGTTTTGCACAGAAGTATAACACGTATGACGTTCGTAAATATATTTTGACTTTTTTTTGTCTCTTTCCACGATTACACGAACATACGACGATTACGAGTAAATTGGCTATTACGTGAACAATTTGAAATTATCGGAAAAATCTGTATTGGTGGTAATCGCGCGGAGGGGGGTGGCGGGGGCGGGGGGGGGAGGGGTTATAGAAATAAAAATTTTACTAATTTTGTTTTTCCCCCCGTTGATAAACGTTATCCTCTCGTTTTTTTAGTTACTCGAGATTTGGCGAAAATTATGAACGTTGATTGGCAGGACGCGATATCGATTTTCCATCGATAATATGTTATAATTTATACTGGATTTCGAATAGGCAACGCTTATGGAATGCGGATGCCTGTATGCCTGCGTAAACACACGCGCGTACACGTGGTACAAAAAAGAAAAAGATAAAAGGATAATTGCAATTAGCTTATAAGGATAGCAGCTCGGTGCTACGAGTTGTCCCTCGTTCGATCTGTCTTCGTCTGTTTCCTCGAGTGCGTCGGAGTGCGTCGCGACGAGATCTTCGTAGCTTTGCATATATATATATATATATATTTATCGCCGAGTATTTATGCACCGAGTC
Source organism: Calameuta pygmaea (assembly GCA_031762395.1). Taxonomy (NCBI): domain Eukaryota; kingdom Metazoa; phylum Arthropoda; class Insecta; order Hymenoptera; family Cephidae; genus Calameuta; species Calameuta pygmaea. Next base: position 215,727 of record JASANN010000145.1, on the reverse strand, counting down.
ACGTAACGCATATATCGTGACACGCACGTGCGTGAACGTGACCCTACTTTAAGGATCCGCGGGGTGTCATTGATAAGGGAGTATTATTATTTTTTTTTTCTCCTAAGGTCACAAAGGGTCGCCAACGTTTCTTCCTGCACGATTACGACAGGTACGCCCGATCATGATTTACGTGAACTTTAATGGTGGGTGAAGATTACGTAAAATCGAGTGAAAAGAACAAACTGAATTCTCAACGATGCTCGTCGCTGTCTTTACATTAATACAAATATTCTTTCTCTCTCTCTTTCTCTCTCGTACGATTCTCTCACTCCGTCTCGCTCATACGAGTACATACGTAGGTGCGATACAACAGACTCGATGATGCACAAAGAAGAGGCTCACACAAAGATTCTAAATAAAACCCAGGAATTTATAGAGAGAACGAGAGAGAGAGAGAGAGACGGAGCTATAGAGAGAAGTTAGGGGTAGAGAGAGAGGGAGAAGGAACGCTACGCGTTTATTACAACTGCAAAGAAGACGCTCCCGATTAGGGTTAACGTCCCCTAAGAAAACACGTGTACAGTAACGATCATTGACTTTTCGTCTTCTGATTCCCTTTCGTATCCCTTTCGTGTTCTCCTTTCACTTTTTCTTACTCTCTCACAAACTCCTTCCTCTTCTACTTTCTCCTTCGTCCCGTCTTCCATGCATTCCTTGCGCGGATCGTCCAGGACGCGAAGCGTCACTTCGATATCGATACGTGCTTACGTGTGTATATATAAACCGACGTCGTAGCGACGTTCTCGTTACAAAGACGAAAATAAAATTTACGATTAAAAAGCATGAAAGCTCAATTACATATAATTTTTTAATTGATCGAATCAACGATATTTTTTTTTTAACGACTAACCGAACCTTCTTCAGCCAATCCTCTACCTAACCTCTTTTCCTTACTCGTCCAATGATATTTTACGAATCTCACAAGACAACAACGCATAGCGCCAGCCTACCCGCTGTTATCGTTTCCTTCCTGCCGTTCGCCATTCCAGTTCCTTCGTCAGTGTCTTTGCTTTTGCGTACTCGACGCGGGCCCTGTTGTTGTTGTTGTTGTTGTCGTTAGTACAGCGCTTGCTATTCTTAGCGGAGCCCCAACAAGTAGCGTCATCGTTACGATATATAGAGACATACATACGCAAAGAGCCACTACGAACGCCCCAGACTCCAGCATCTCCATTTCTCCCATTGGGATAGAAAAACATTGATTTTATCCTATTGAAATTTAATTCATCTTATTATTTTGATAGTTTTATTTTTTTTTTTCTTTCTTCTTTCCAACGACCTTCCCTCGATCAATCCTGTAGTATCACCCTACTTTCTCCCACTCGTTATCCTCCCCTATGGTAGTTTTTCTCGCTATATGGTATTTTCCGCGTTTCTCTATACTTTCTGGATTAACCCCCCCCCCCCCCCGCCCCCCAGTCCCTTGGTCCAAGTATATCGTGACCCGACCGGGTCAATCGTGCCTCCCCCTAGGTGGATCATGTGAAAAACGTGGATCTACTTGGGGTCACCGTTCTTTGAGCGTCGGCAGCGGGTCGAGGTCAGGAATGAGAGGCGAGTCTGAAAAGATTTAGCAGGTGACGACACCGAGGATCTGGAGGAAGGTGAAGGGTCAAAGGGCTCTCGACATACGGGGATGGGACTATAAGACTTCGCGGTAGGGGTATTTCGAGAAGGTGGATAAGCCCGTCGCGAGGTTAGCTGAGGAGGAGGAGGAGGAAATGAGGGGGATGGGGAGGTGCATGGGTGGTGGGTTAAGTCAGTGTTATTGGTTTTTGTCGCGCATGCGTAGTAGTGCCGCCAATCTGGCGAATTATTAGCCAAGTTTAACCTGACAGGGGGGGGGGGGCGGACGGGGGGGGTATGACACGACCCCGGCAATTTAATTACTTTCACGATAACCCCTATATGCTGCCTGTTAATTTTTTTTTCATCGTTACTACCCGATTTGACAACTGTCATCGACAATCGTATACCCGCTTAGCGGTAACTATTGTCATTCGCTGCTCTGTTGTGGTTAAATGGAATAAAAAAAAATTTATTTTACTTGTCAAAGAGAATTTTTTTTTTTTTTTTTTTTTTTTTAATATCGTTAACGCTTATGATCACTCGTTACGATAGGTTGGGTTAACGATTCTCGGCTTTATCTCGTTCTCGTATTTCTCCTTCGGGTATATTGGATCTCACCCGTTATAACAAATCAAAGGTGGATTCGCGATAATATCCTTTTTCGTTTACGTACGTAATTGGATGACAAAGATCATTGCAGGGCACGTCGCTTTTATTGGTACTTTGTTCGCGAGTACTCATGTGCTTGCGATACCTATTGCTACAGGAATATATATATATATATATATATATATACCTGGTAGTTATAATCTGTAATGGTTGCAGGTGCGTAGTATACATACAGTAGTGCCCTGCAGAGCCAGGGGGTAGTAACAGCAACCCGCTCTTTGAAGAAGAGTGAAGGGGAGAGGGGGGAGGGGGGAGGGGGGGCCACTCCGCTCTGTGTGGGATTTGTAGGTTAGCGCAGTGGCGTCGGCATTCAATTATTTATCTTCGTGCTATAAGTACCCGAGTAAATGGATCTTGTATCGTTTGACGATTTATTTATGATATGGATATCGCGAGGTTTTCGAGTGGCAGGTCGTTAAGGTTGTTTTTCAAGGAAAGAAAAAGAAAAGAAAATAATAGTAAGAGGGGGGGGGGGGGGAATTGAGGCAAATAGGGACTTTACGGGCGTTTACTCCTTTCATAACGCGAGGAATAAAAGTTTTTACGTCAGGTCCAATGGCGTGGGACGAGGGGTCCTGCCGGAGAGGGTCAGGAGCGATAGACGGGCAAGGTGGGGGGGGGGGGGGGATGATATCTTTAACGAACGTAATGGCCGATACTCAAAGGACGAAATTGGGACTCGCCTGTCGCGTGACGCTATAACGTTTCTCGTTGATTCGCGACGATTCGTCATTTTTAATTGGAGCAACTTTACTGTGCTGGAGCCGAGAGGTCAATTTACCTTGATTGCAGGTATCGGATTGATCGTCGAATTTTCGCTTTGATAACTTTCTCTAGTTCGGTTTTTTTTTCTTTGGAATCATTTTGGGTTATGGGAAAAATTTTTGAGATTGGATAATTTTTTTTTTTTCTTCTTACCTCGTGGGGTTTTTCTTACCTTTTTCTATTTTTCTTTTGTTCTTTGTTATTTTGGCATTGGAGCTCAGATTAGGCGGGGCTGCCATGTATTAACTGTTACCGACAGATGGCTCTTGGTTATATGGTTACGGGAAACTTTGTGAGTGACTGTACGTTACGTGTTTAGCTCTTGTGTAGCTTGGGTGGGATCGGATAATTCTAATACACCGTCACACAGTCTGTAGTAACCTTTGACCAGCTACACAACTCTATGAATTTCTCTCTCTCTCTCTCTCTCTCCCTCCCTTCCTCTCTTTCTCTCTTTCCAGCCATCTCTCCTTTCAGGCCTAGAAAAGAAGAAATATATCCTTTTTACTCTCTCTCTCTCTCTCTCTCTCTCTCTCTCTCTCTCTCTCTCTCTCTCTCTCTCTCTCTCTCTCTCTCTCTCTCTCTTGCTCTCCTTTTCTCCAGTATCCTCCCACCGTAAACCCGAGCACTTCCTCCTTTCGCATCGAAGAAAAAGAAAATCAGTAACTATCCACGAAGAACCGGCTGAATGGAGAATTCTTAAATTAAATCGTCAATCTTCGTGTCTGCCGCGAACTCTATCAACTCGCTGATTCCCTCCTGTTCGGGTCTTTTCTTTACTCTTTTTTTTTTTTCTTATCTTTTTTTCACGTCAAATTTCTTTTGCCCTCCCTTGACAGATTACGTATTCTACTAGAGAGATGTTTCGAATTATATATATATATATATATATATTTACATAAACACGAACCCCACGCAGTATTATCCAACTGGAAACTCAGCTGATACGGATTACCAACGTTTAATGAATTTTTGCTATAAATAAAATCTCACCCGTTTCTATAAAAACTTCATTCGAATTATCGGCTTTTAGTAAGCACGAAGCATCTGCCTTTTTCACGTGCATTTAACGCACGTGTCACGTATACCTATGGGCTTGTGGGACTTTAATAAAATTCCCATAGTAGTGGTAAAACGACTGCCCTATATATATATACTTTTTTTCTTTTCTCCTCGATTCACAAAGAAAAATATTTACTCTGACCAAACACAATTATTCGTAAAAATACCTGCGACGAGAGTCGTTAAAAATGTAACGTATCGTAAAAATTTTTCTTTTTCTTTTTTTTTTTCGTGAAAAAAAAAATAGGTATAAACTCACTGCCTCCGCCACTGGTATTCCTTCTGACGTCCATTAAGAGTCGGCCCTTGTCTCCTTCGAGAAAAAGGACAAAAACTTGAAAACGTAAAAGGCACGGCCTTTGAAACCAGTTCAGGAAGGTTTCTAACTATAACGACGTTCTACGCCAATGCGCCCTCCCGGACTCCCCTGCCGAGTGTATTTCTAAAATTTGCCATAACTCGGTAAGCGAGATTTTTTTCGGGCTTCTTGTTTCGCAGCAATTATTCCGGCGCGACGTTACGCCCAGTGCCAATAATTTTCAGCATTTTTATTCTCTTTGTATGCAGATATATCTGTATGTATATACAGGATCATTCGCGGCAAAACTCATCAGCTGAAGTTGGACGCTATCGAACAATTTTGTTAATCGAGGCAGTGTGGGCTTGTTAAAAAAAAAATAAAAAAAATTGCAAATTCACTATCTTAGCAATGTTGTCACGTTGACTTTTATTTCTTTAATTATGCCACCCTGCTCTGGTTCATGAAATCACCCGTTCAGGGCCAATTTTAATTAGTGCTTTTGCCGTGAACAACCCTGTATATATATATATATATATACATATACATATACATATACATATACATATACATATACATACACACGAATCGTATCTATCCGAGAACGAACGAAAATATTTTTTTCCAATGAAATAATCGCCACCCTTTGAATCTATCGCTCATCGATCTCCCCCCCAATCGCCCCTCCGCCCAATATCCATTATTTGTTTGAGCTGCCTGCTTGATGAAATCGACATAGCGAATAACGCTAAACAAGCTTGCAGATTCAAGCGTCACAATTTTTCATTCTATTTTTAAAAAATTTTTTTTTCCAAATTCTATACTCGCCCCCCTTCCAGCATTTAAAACGCAAATAATTTTACATCCATGGGCGTCGGTTGGAGATATATATATATTTTTTTTTCAATTTTCACAATAACCCCGCCATTGCCTCTATAATAATAGTTGAAACTCGTATTTTCGTCGTCCGTATACATGAACACGCACATCTCCACGTATACACGCATTACGAAAATAACTATAGTTAATTTAATATAAATGCTAATAATGCCATTCGGTACGAAGTGCCGTGTGCATGTCGTATTCTATATGGCCTATTAACTAAGGCTGCGGTTAGGACCTCCGCCCGTTCAGCTAATACCAGTGATAATGATATCTGACGACGACTGCAACAACTAGTTCTCCTTGTCTCGACAATTAGATTTTGTATTCTTTTTCTTTTTTTTTCCTCAAACCGCACCACAGTATATTCACTGGCGACCCTCGGAGGCAGCCCTTGCCTTATTGCTGGCGCATAGTAGTTTTTCTTTTCTCCAAGCAATATGGCCTCGACAATGTCTTCTACCTTTTTCATTGGCTTTTACCCTTCCCCCCTTACCTTCCACCGTGAGTTTACAACGGACGACATGTGCTGCAGGCATTTGTTTGAGTCTCTGGAGCAACGACGGGAGGGGGGCGGGGGGGGAGGAGACCCGATAAAAAGTCACCTAAATAAATATCACAGTAGGCGCGGTTACGCAAGCCGCATTTTCATGCAACTATCTCAAATCGACATCGGTCGGGGTCAACGATACCGAACAATCGGTGTGGCAATTGCGGCAGAAAATGTGTAAAAATTTTTCGTAAATCCTGCGAGACATTGGCTTTCGATATGCCGTCGTTACGTAAGCCGATCCCGTGACTGTTTTCAGTGGCTATACTACCTTCGTGCTTTCTAAACGAAATCAGGAAAAAAAACGGTCGACAATAAAGAAGAAAAAGAAAAACAAACCAATTAAGTCCAATGAATCGAGCAGTAGGTTATAATCATTGGTTTCACTCGATATCGCGTTGAGGTGAGATGTCAAAAAAAATTTTTTTTTTCCAAATTTCAAATTCATCACTATTTACTCCTCTCGCGATTATCTCCACGATCATCCCTCTCGCGCACCCGCGCGCACTCTAGAGGAAGATCGATAGAATCGATCGATTCGTAAGGTCAGGATATACAGAAATGATTATGTAATCGCGCTGTGCTAACAGTAACGCCTAACTTCCTTGCGGGTGACCCACCCCTTACATCCTGACCCCTCGACACCGATTAGCATAGAGAGGGGGGACTGTGGGTGTGCATTATATACGATAACATGTATATATATATATATTGTATCATAGTAGCTGCTTGGGAGCGACGCGTATCCATGGCAACCCCCATTCCCTCTGTCAATTTTCTACCCCTACCACCCAGCATCCCCACTATGCCAGTCCTGAATATTTCCACCCCTATCGCTTCTCCCTGAAAAACCCCCCTCCTCCTTATTCTACCCCCCCCCCCAACTCCACTCTCAACCACTCATTCTCTCTCATATCTATGTCCCACGTAACTTCCACTTTGCACCCCCTGCCCCCCCCCCCCCTCGTCCATCCCCTCCAATACGGCGGAGAAACTATTCATTGTTGATATAACATACACCCCACCCACCCTTATACATAGTCAACTCTTACCACATGGCAGCTCTGGACAAACTCAAACTACCCTTCTCTAGGATATATATATATATATAACATATAGACAGGACGTTACGGGGTCTCTGTATTGTTTTTGATAGGACGAAAGAGCCTCGATAAATACTAAATACGTTGGTGCCATTCGTTACGGGGACGAAAGACTGGTTAAAATCATCCCTTGTATTTAAATGGTTACTAATCACCCCTTACGACCCTTGGGATGTCCAGGGCCTCTCTGATCCAACCCTTGTACCATATCCACTCGTTGCCTCGACAAACCTCTCAAGTAGGCTTCGATTATTCTGGTTTGAGCTTATTTTCTCCTATTGTCTAACGTATCGTCCTGTTCCTGTGTCACTCGTTGATCGCACAACATTCGCTTCCGATTGGTCGTATATCTACGGCCGCACGAATCGTTCACCCGAGGACTCTGGGGTATCGGTTTTTTTTTCACTCTGCTAAAATCAAAATCGTTCACGTGCGGACGTTCAAATCGCCATTTATCGAGCCGTGACCTTTGATAAAAAAAAAAAGAGGTTAGTCAAGGGAATGGCCTTGAAAAGCATAAATAAATCTTGACAATCGATCCCTATTTTTTTGTCCGTTTACACTTACATTAATTCATCATTCAGATATCAGCGTAGCGTGACTTTCGTTTGACGCTCGATTTTCCTTCTTAAGGCGATATCTCCCATTAAAAATCTGCCATTAAAAAATTACGGCTGAGAAAACTCGCGAACAACAAAAGGAAACACGAGGGCCCCCCCCCCCCCACTTTTCTCTCCGCCCCTTGCACCTTAAATAGCTCCCCCGTCTATTCTCGCTTTGTACGTACCTGACCTTCCGTTTTGACTCGCGCGTCACGGCGGATCGAAATCGCATAAAAATCTTTCGAATAAACTTTTTCGTGACAGTGGCACTCGCGTGGGGTCTTTAGGTACCCCACTTTTTTTTTAATGGCGCGTATCAATGACCAGTGAAAAAATATTATTCCATACTGAGAATCATTGCCGTCTTGAGAGGCGCGACCGTTCGAAGCGATTAAAAATTAATAGATATCGAAAAAAAAAAAATTATTCCAGGGGTGGCCGAAAAATAAAACATCTGGGGTCTTTCTGGATCCCACCCCTTATATATAGCGACAGTATCGATAACCTCACATAGAAAAGGGTAGTTAAGGGGGACGGAAGGGGTTATAGCTATTTTACAAAAATGTGCATTACGGGTGCGCCCTAAGGGTCCCTTTGCAAAATCACCACGAATATTCATAATCCTCATGAAAGAAACAGCCCTGCGGCCTGGTCGATACGTCGGACCACATAAAATTAAGGGATACTTGAATTCCATCTGGGTTACGTAAATGGTACAATGGCCAAGTAAAACTATAGAGGGTTGCTCGAAAAAAAAAAAAAAAACAAAAAAAAAGTAAAAATAATACTCCGAGAATAATACACAAATTTCAACAGCACGTGAAAATGAGAGTACCCGTGCAGTTGTATGCAGAAAGTGCATCCGGATGAGAAATGCATATATGCACTTACACGGGTTTAAATAAATATACATATATATATATATATATAATTTATATAAGCGCCTCCGTGTTTACCTACATGCACGAAAATAACGCTCTTTCGAATATTTTCAATGTAAACCCCAGTGACAATGGGAGTTAATTTGCATTCAGAGAGCGAATAAGAGAGAGAGAGAGAGAGAGAGAGAGAGAGCCGGTTATAATGTCTTTCAGAAACATCATACTAATTACCCCCCTCTAACTATACAACCCCCTTACTACGTGCACGTCCTTGGCTCAATATCCTGCCAACAGGCGCGTTTAGTTCTCTATACCCACCCTTGTGACTGTACCTTCCCCTTCTACCTTTCTTTTTAACTTTGCTTCAACTTTTCTACCCTTTCTCCGCCACCCCTTCCTGCCCAACCCCATCGCCATACCTCATCTTTTTTTTTACATCCCTTATTCCTATACTGTACCAACCCCTCTTCGCCCTCCAACCCTAAACCCGTATTATTGCTCCTTCTCGTCGACACCCTTCCATGCTTACCACCCCCCCCCTCGTCGCCCCCTTTTCTTAGCTCACTGTCTACGTAAACCGATGGAAAAGTTATACTCCACCAATCGAGTTAATGAGCGGCGAATTTAACGAGGCAAACTCAGCAGGTCTGCCTATTTCTCCATAGCTCTGTGGATAAGATTTGCGCGAGTTGTGCATTTATCTTTTTTTTTCGCAAAAAAAGTGCATCGCATTGTTTTTTTTTCAACTATTTTGGACAAATGAGTAAACGGGTAAATATTTTTTTTCGAGTGGGATAAATCAATATGCGGGTCTTTGTGTATCTGGACGTTGCCTGAGATGAGACTGTGACGTATTCGAAATTGATAGTGGGTGCCGGAAGGGGGGAGGGCGGGGGGTAAAATATCTAAAATAAATTAATAAATAAAGTGAAATTACGTGGCCGACTGTTTCGTAATGGAGTTTGTATATCCCCGACGAGGTCAAAGTGCACTTTATTAAATAGCTCATCGATGGCGGCCGTTATGCGCGATACGGATCTGCCCTTTGGGCTTGCGGGGACGCCCCTCGTTTAATTTGAAAACATTACCGTAAACTAATCCGACATTTGCTGCTCGTTAAGCAGCATTATTGGTTATTCGATCGTTCGATTATTTTCATTTGCTCGTAATTGAAATCCGCGTAGTAAGAAAATTATATATATATATATATATATATATATATATATTCATAGGTATAATACACATATATATTTATTTTCAGCGTTACGCCTATGCACGCCGCTATACGCTTGATTGCTTTGTGTGCTAACTACTATGGCTTAGTTTGTATTCAGTGAAAACGCCAGGTCGTTCCTACGCCATTTACATTAAATCTATTTGGAATAATATAGCGTTCCGATAAGATACTAAATGAAAAATATATGCGTATATATATATATATATATATATACACACACGCACACGCAACTACGAGCCGTATTAGCGTTAATCAATAATTTACGCGATAGCGAGCAGCCCGAGAATTATTTTGACAAATAACGAATTATTATTCCAAATGGGGCACCGATTACCTCGGTACGCCAATGGGTACAGGCAACTCTGACGCTTTAAACCCAATGGCGTCGGGACGCCTCTATATTCTCTCGTATAACGAATCCGTCTGACATACACATAGAGATTGACGCTCGCGGTATCGCACCTGGCAAAATCACTGACCCGTCCTCCCTCCGCACCGAACTTTTCGCACTCGACTGTTCCTCAAAATAGCGTCGGTTCTCGCGAGAACCAAGAATGGTTCAAGGTACGTTGAAATTTGAAGGAAAAAAAAAAATGAACCATAATAATAATAACGAGGCAAGCGACCAAAACGACGTCCCAGATATATTACAAGCTGTTTGCGACCCGACGAATAATTTTAATTCAACGTACAAAGTATCATTTCCGTGACGCACGGACGTCGTAATAATAAAAATTCTCAAAAAGGATTATTTGTTGTTTTTTTTTCCATGGCGACGCCAGTGGAACCCGAAGGGTTTAATATAAAAAAAAAAAATTTCCTTTCTTTGTCAATCTCTCGCGATACGTTGCATTATATAATTAACATCGATGCACCGCGAGTCCCTCGTGGGACACGCCAATGTGACGTCCTTGGCAGCCAACCCGTCGATTAATAATTGTCCACGTGACTTGCGGGCCGACGACACGAGGCTGCTAGAAAATTGGACAAAATTTAATCCGTTGAACCGTCGCCGAGGGTTTCACAATAATAGGAAAAAAGGCGACCCCCGCCTATTCAGGCCCAAAGCGCTTATTTCTCACTGTAATTTAATAACGCCTTGTATTTTGATAACGTTATTATTTCGCGCTGTGTCTTACTTAAAAGAACGATCATCTCTGGTCCAGAGATTACAAGCAAGACTATTATATATCATTTTTTTTTTTTTTAATTCTCTTTTCCTCCCATCAATTTCTTTCTTTTTTTTTCTCTCTTCCTACCTCAGTACCTCCCCCCTCCCCCCCCCCCCCCCTCTGCGTTTCTTCATTCGGTCTTTCAGCTTCACCAGGTATATACATACAGGCCCTCTGCCGCGTATGTAGAAATCTTCTCAACGTCGTTTCTCGTGGAATAATCATTTCCAAAATATTCCATACTAAATGTTGATCTCCACGAAAAACTTACAAGAGTGTGTGTACCCAACCGACACGTTTCCTCTTTCCCCATTGGCTACATTTGAAGTCCCTCGTAGCTCTTCTGCGCATGTCTGTCGCTGCCGTCGTACACAGCGCGCAGCACACGGCCCCGGCCCAACGGACGGAGTCCTCCTAGCGCACACTTAATCTTCATCTAAATATACACAGTGACTTAGCCGTACGTCTCTATCGGACTTATTATTATATGCCAGCAGTGGAATCGAGTATCAGGCTGCATTGAGGCAGGTGTGCAGCTTGCATTGGTACAGCTCTCGTGTTTACAGCCGGTCTCTATTTGTGTGGCATTTACCAAATGAAAGTTGATATTCGAGGAGGCCATTACGTAAAGTAAGGAGGTCCTGGATGAAGAGAAGAGTAGAAGAGTAGGACGTAGAAACCAGGGGGAGGTGGGGAGGGGGGGGGGGGGTAGAAGGGGAGGTCAAGGGAAAAAGGGCTCAAGAATTATGCCTCCATACTCCCACATTACGTATATACATTGGTGTACTTTAAAAATTTACCATTAGATATTTTCTACTTAAATAATCATCTATGAGGTTATTAATGGTAGTTACGAGGAGCGACTAACCGTCAAAGTACACGATTGGGGACGCTCGATTAAATTGAAATCTAACGGCCGTCGCAAATCCCTCGACTTTATAACTGATCGAAAAGGCGTCGTTCGTTCCTTACGCGAGAACTAATTAATTGCTGTCTGCGCGATATTCGATAAAACTTTGTGGCATTTTTTGTTTTTATGTACTCGTTACTTTTCTTTTTTTTTTCTTATTAAAAGAAAAAAAAACATCTTTTACGGACGACGATCGATACACGCGATTACACGGTACGATGAATTTTTGTGTGTAAGTTATGAGGGGTTCGCAATTTAATGGATCTCGAGAGCTTTTGGTTTTTGGTACGGTTTTGTTAACTAATGAAATATATATATATATATATGTGTATGGGCATCTTTTCCCTGTGAGCGTTACCCATCAAGGGCAAGTCTCCACGTACACGACTTTGAAGTCCACCAAACATCCACTTTTGCGGCAAATTGAATGTAACGAGCTCGGAAAACATCATTATAATGCGAAATTGCCTGTTACGTTACTGACCGGTCCAGTAACGTTTTCAGCGACGAAACACGCTCTGACTTTACGCGATGTCTAAGAGACCGTTATTAGTGTAAACTAACTGATCGGCCGGTTGTCAAATTTTCCACAGATCGAGCACAGTCCTATACACGTGTCCATTAAATATCAATAATAAACGTAAGAACCCATCCAGGCGGTATACGTTTTTGAAAATAGAAAAAAGTCAATTAAAAAAAAAAAAAAGTAACATTCTTTCCAGATATACAAAAATCTATAAATACACATACCTAGTTCTCCTCGATAACCGCGAGCACCAGAAATATCCGAAGAAACACGCCTTTTGAACGGGAATTATTATTTTTGATATTAGAGAAAATTTTTGACACCCACTGTACAGTGGATACATAATTTCCTTGAGTGTACGAGCGTGCTGTGTGCCGGAGTGGATATACCCATGCCACTGAAAGTTATTTATAATGCGCCATTGGTGTAGTGGAGGTTAAAGCACGAATTGTATATGATGGAATCATGTATGATAGCGAGTACTGACAGTACAGTCCGGCAGAAAATTTATCAAGGCACTCGATTCGAAGCAGAGTCAAAGTAGTGTAACAGGGGGGCTTATAATTTACGCGGACGTAAATACACATACTATACCTATACGTATACATTATAACCAAGCAATTGGAATGTTCCGTAGCAGCAGCAGCAGCAGCAGCAGCAGCAGCAGCAGCAGCAGCAGCGCTGACGTTCACATTTAATTTAGAACAAAGGAACTCCAACTTAATAGCACACTCTATAGTCGAGAGTTTATCGCCATCTTGATGATCAGCTGATATAGAGACTCCGTCTCAGTGTATATTAAATGGACAGTCGTACGAACGGTCATCGTGACGTCAGAGAAGGCGAAAATGCTGAAAGGTCTTTCCATGAAGGTTTTTCTGTCGCCCGTCGGCCGGTAAGGGTCGCTTTTCACTGTTAACGACTCCTTGCCGACTGTCGAGCCGAGCCGCGACGGGTCTTCTGTCGAGACGGCAGATTTACTATAGATGCGCGCAAGGCCTTAACTAAACGTGTTGCAACTCGTTTTGTATTCCAGGTACGGCGCGACGGTTGTTCCAGTTTTGTACGCTAACCTTATCAATCCAATGGATCCCTGTTTATTCTGAGATAGATAATTGCACGGACCTTGGTTCCGCGTGTAATTTTCTAAGCGGAATGACGTGGACATTTTTTAAGGAAAAAATTTTTTTTTCTTTTTAACGTTGGTTCTCTACCTTTTTTTTTGTATACCATCCGTACGGCTCCTTTTGGTGTACCTTGACATACGTGCATGACTGTGATACGCGCAACGCCTTGAAATTTTTGATTCACGATCTTATCTACAGATTTTAGTTCCGTGGATTAATCAGTCTTATCGGTAATTCTGTATAATCAGTATGATAATAGCAATTGTCATTATTTGCCATGGAGATGAGGTTTATAGGGAGTCGATTTTTGTGTAATTATTATTTTTTTTTTCTCTCAAAACTCCACGCTTATAACTCTAAGACGAAAATAGAAATTTTTTGATTCTCATAATGAAGATTCATACGCTGTGGCTAATAGTCACGATGTCGCTAATCGCACGCATTAACTCAATTAGCCAGCCGTTCAACGGACAGTACCGTACGTTATGTCTACGTACGGCCCTGCAGGCCCGGTCGATGTTACGATTATTTTTTTTTTTTTTGAAACATCCGTTTATGCTTACTCACTCGACCGACATATTTCCTGCTCGACATAATATTTCTAGAAAGAACAACCAAGTGGGATGACGAAATGGACGAGAAGAAAAGGAATAAATTGGCTAAGAAAAAGAATACAATAAAAGACGGATCGCACAGTAATACGGTAGAGTAAGATGGTATGGGGGGCAGTAAAATTTTTTTTTTCAAAACGCCAAAAAATTTTTAGCATTAAAGTACGACCACCCTCCCCTAAGCTTCGCCATTACTGCCCTTCTTTCACTTCCCAATTCGTTCCCATTCAAAATGAAAAAAACCGTACGATTTCGTTTTTACAAAAAAAAAAACGTAATTCTAAAGCGCAGCTGCATTTCGCGCTCTCTGTGTTGTATGGTACCTTGCGATTGTATTTACTATATTTATATATGCAGATACAGATGCACACATATATATATATATACATAAAAGTCGTATAAGCGCGTCGCAAAAGAAACGCCTCGTATACCGATCTCTCAAATAGCTGCTGCACGGTTAAATACGTGCTCGGAAGGTCATTGCACGTACGGAAATCTTGCAAATGAAGTGGCAAACAAGACGCGTTGCTCAGTGGCGCGTTATATGCGAAATAAGTATAGAAAGGGCTCGCAGTCGTTGTATGACGTCACGGAGCATCAATTTTTCATGAATTTAATATACGCCTACGGGTATGACGATTTTGCGTATACAGCGTGCACGCATAAACGCCATCCCGAGAGTATCGATAAAATTAACGTTGGCACAGAGCTTATCGTTTTGATGGGAGATTATTATCGGGAATAAATATTCATGTACTGTTGTTATTATTATTTTATTCGTACGAGGAATCAGGCTGGACTTCTTTTTTTTTTTTTTTTTTTCTACCATTTCGAATTGATATTATTACAGAGACGGCAGATGTTGCTGGCGATTATCTGATGAGTTTCTTACTGACTGATATGTCATATTACTGGATGACGTCATACCTTCGTCCAATAATTTAAATACGATACCCCAACGCGAGGACTCGTTGGCTTTGAACGTCTTGCGTCATCCGGCGCACATGTGTCACCTCGTCGGCCATCGTGAAACTTATCCTCGGCAATCGAATAACGTTATGTTTATATAGGAACGCGTCTGCACGTTTATTTGTATATGTGTATATAAATAATTTCTGTGTATATATATATATTTAGAGAGAGAGAGAGAGAGAGAGAGAGAGAGAAATATTGCGAGAGAAACATTCCTCGTCGATATTTTGTCGCCATTCAGTCAATGCAACGCGTGACGAAAAGTAGACGATTATCGCGTTCAAAGTTTAACGAATGATAACATTACTTTTCAGTTGAGTCTATGTATGGAGTGTACGATACGTTATCGTTATGGTTACCGATAAAAAGCACTGTGCACATATTATTTATATGGCATCATAGTACACGGGTTCAGAATGTTTTTCAGGTTACGTTTGTGCATAAAAAAATTTGGTAGTGAAAAAAAACATAAAAGGATGTATGTGTGATGACGTGTGACTTTGTGTGGGACTGTTATGTATGCTTGTATCGGTAAGATTTTTTATGTCGAATTACTTTAAAGGACTGTAGGCTTTTTTGTCTGTTTGAATAAGATGAATGATATTGCGAACGCGTAGCGGAGGAAAAAAAAAAGTATTTTTATATTTGTTGACATTTTCTAACGGGGATGGGAACGGAAAGGATATGACGTATCGTGAATTCGCGATGCGATAGATAATTCGCGAAAGTTCGATTGAACGAAATGGATTCGCGGATCGCGTATTTCCAAAATACGTGACCTGTGCGTTATTGGGAGCGTCAGGGAGTGTCGCAATTCGTAACCGTTAATTCGTGTTAACAAGATTATAAATAAATATATATATATATATATATATATATACGGGATGTCTCTTCAGGTCGTCATATTTTTACGTCGTCTTCGTAATTTCTATTGCTCGCGATTGTCGTCGTCATGTGAACGTCGAGCCCTTGCGCGTAGACACACGCCTCGTATTAGTATACCTATATATAACGATAGCTAACCTAACCTCACTAAGCTGTAAAAAAAAGACTGGCTATTAGTTAGGAACGACTTGCTATCATCGTGGCAATGGGCACTGTAATTCTGAAACGTAAAAAAAAACATGTCTGAAGCTTTTGGCTGAAAAATAGTTTAAAATCACGAGAATCTCTGTTTATCGTCCGGGCTGAAATAATCAACGTAATTGCCCGGGAGTGAAACGTGGCGTCGCACGGGTTAGACCACTCTTCGAAATGCCAGATACTATTGGCAGGAGGTACCACCTCCTCCATTCGACAAAATTGTTACAATTTTCTTTCTTACCCGTTTCCTTGTTTTTCCCTGTTTCGCGGATTATCCTTTCCAACCGTCGCCAGTTGTGTCCCTTTTGTAATTTAATCGCGCGACTTCCAGACGTCGTGGGTCCGATTCTTCGAAAACGCCGGTGCTGCCCTCTGTCGAGTGGCGCCCGAAGCTCGGTACTCCTGCGGAGCAAACCTAAAGGCGCGCATACACGGGGGGCCATTGACTTCGCGTCCAAAGAGAATTGAGGCTTGATTTATCGATATCTCGTTCACGCGATTATTTACTTGTGCCGTTATATTTTTTCAAGTCCGATCGGGTTAGGCAGTATTACTTCTTCTGGATGATACGTGGATTATATATTATTATGTGAGTAGAAGGGATAGAGAAATCATCGTCTCCCTTAAACCACGTAATCTATTTCAATCCTAACCTATACTGCGCATCCACTACCACCCCTTGACACATTCTTTCTTTTTATCTTGCATATATTTCTTCTTGCGTCTCTACGTGACCTGCACCAGCTACCTACGTACATGCTTCGACAAGTTCAGTGTGCTCAATGTGAAGTGGTGTTTCGTCTCCCTGCGTCCTATCTGAGTTTATTCATTATGCAAGGGCGTAATAAACGATGGTCTTGTTCGGGACGAAATAATTCATCGAGATCGTCGTCCGAGAGTGAATTGTGGACGGTGTTATTATTTTAACACGAAAGTGTGTTACGGGAAAGAGTACAGATTTATTGTGGTTATATGTGTGTCTACAGAAAACAGTGACACGAAGGAGGGAGGAATGTTGAGGGTGGTTTGTGGGAGAGCGGAAGTGACGACAACATTTCTTTAAAGGTTGTCGGAAGTGACGTAGTCGAAACGGAATCTCGAGAGAGAGAGAGAGAGAGAGAGAGAGAGAGAGAGAGAGAGAGAGAGGGAAAAAAAGTACATAAAGAGGAGAGAGGATAGAGAGAGAAAGAAAACATTGCGGCTTATCTGATGATTCTTTATTCACGGTTCATCAACATTCTCTCTCTCTCTCCTTCTCCCATTCACGCTAACGCCTCTTTGTTGCTTCTTCCTTGTGATTATCTTGCCTTCCTTTCTTGGGCTTTACGCTAAATGAAATTAACAATGAATTACACGGCATTCTCGTTCCGTGCTACTATTAATGCCGCTCACGTTTAATTTAAACGCTCCGTTTGTACGTACGAGTTTACCGACGCACGCGTGCCACGTGTTTTACCAGTAACTTTAACGGCTTTCAGACAATAGAACAAGCAGTGTAACAGAGATAACGATAAAACCGAAAGACTAGAGCCCGACAGTGACAATTTTCCAAAAAAAAAAATCCTTCCATGAACAAAATTCAATTTCGTCGTGCATTAAAAAAAAAAAAGTTTCCTCTTTCTCCTTGTATTCTTCATTCCACGTCGATTCGTCATACGCATCGCGGAAAATATGACGGATACTCGAACGACTGTGTCATATTAATAATAATAATAACAGCATTGACCAAACTATACGCAATTTACGTGAATATCACGACTCTATTATTTACTTAAACATACGTCTGACTCGCTGTGTGAATTACGGTGTATCAAGAAAGATAAGGTCACTATGAACTAGTTCAAAAACTTATTAAAATAATGGAGAGGTCGGCATCCGACTCCGTTCGGCTTTATTCTATGTAAGGCGACGTCGGCCATGTTTACTTCTTGCCTCCCTCCATCCCCCTCGCTCTCTGGCACGTTGAAACAAAGTTTTACGTATTTCCCGTCTGAACGGATGGATATATAAAGTCTCTATTTTTCTTCGTTCCCCCGTTACATTTTTTTTTTCTGTACCCGCGTATTTCTAAATCTAATATTTTCTTCTATTCTCTCTCTCTCTTTTCTCTCTTCCTCTCCTTATCTCTCGTATACCTATGTAGAGGGAGACGAAGAGACACCTGACAAACGGGAAACAGAATACGGTCACAGGGTGACGCAGGTATGCGACTTTGGTTACAAAGATCCATGAATCACGTTACGTCGCAAATTGTTTGTTTACAGCGTCAGACTAGTCGAAGCCACGAGTGACGCGAAGCGAGCTGGTATAACTTGGGCGTCAAAGCCGAAACTATTGTAGCTACTTGAAAATTCAGCCTGAATGATACGTAAACGTTAAATCCTTGCGAACGTTGCAAGAGCTCTTTGTTCGTCCGATGCGCACGCTTTTTCATATATATATATATATATATATATATATACATGTAGATGTAATTAATTCGAATCGAGTATACAAAATGGCAGGTGACGAAGAACGTTGGAGTCTCCCCCTGCCAAACACAAGCTATTCTTTATTCGATTGTCAATGTTATTGGTGATTATGGAAACCAGATAGTTTAGACGTTTACTCTAATCGCGTGTTTACACGCCGTCGCTCTTGCTCCTCTCATTTATGGCTTCCACGCCACTGCTTTTTTTTGGCCTCTACTTTTTCCTCGCGCACCGTCGTGTGTATATATATATATATGTATGTATTTTTTTCTTAAGTTTCCTGAATTGTTTCAGGCTGTCCTTTTTTTAACGTCGCGCACATAGACTGTCGCCTTTACGACGCATACTTTTTTCTCGTTCAATATTCCACTTGTGTCTCTCTCTCTCTCGCGCTCACTTTTTTCTCACCAACATCTGCAATCTTATCACGAGCTGACACTACTTTAATAGGGCATCCCGAATACGCAATCCGAATACGCAGATACTTCTAATCAGTTAATAAATAGTATAACGTGAATATACAAATAACAAACGAGCGACAAGAGGCGATTCCATATACGATAGAAATTATATTCTCTGCTAATTATACGTTAATTTAAATTGAATTCTTTAACGAGCAAAGCCATAATCGCCTCTCTACGTTCTTGTAAACGCGCTAGGCTGGCTTAGGTTGAACATTATTAAAAAAAAAAAAAAAAAAAAAATTCTGACAAGTCATGACAAATTGTATAGCCTTCCTTCGGTATCGTTTTTCCCGGGACTAATATTTTACGGTTCTGCTTTCTCATACAGTCCCTGCAAGTTGTACCGCGAAGAAGAACACAGAGCCGGGCTTTTGATTTTCTTCCTGTACCAATAGTAAAATGGTACTTGGAGAATAGTAGAAATAATATATGCTGGCTCGGGAGACAAGAATTATAACGGCGGACGTCTACAAATTTTTACCGATATATGTATACAACGAGCCATCGTCCCTCCCGCCCGCCTCTCCTGGCCCCTTCGTCCGGGAAACTATAG
Organism: Calameuta pygmaea; assembly: GCA_031762395.1. Taxonomy (NCBI): domain Eukaryota; kingdom Metazoa; phylum Arthropoda; class Insecta; order Hymenoptera; family Cephidae; genus Calameuta; species Calameuta pygmaea. Next base: position 196,178 of record JASANN010000145.1, on the reverse strand, counting down.
TGGGGTGTAATGGACTGGAGGCTAGAGAGAGATGGAGCGAGAGGGGGCGACAGGGGAGAGAGAGAGAGAGAGAGAGAGAGACGCTCTTGGGTACTTTTACCCCGCATCGAAATTAAGCCGGTTCAGTGGTACCGCTTTTAAAAATAAAAAAACCTCCCGCTACATAACTTGCGGTGCATATACGTACATGTAAAGTATGGTCTAGGCGTATATACAGGGTGTTGCGTTTATAGCTATCGGGTCAATCTTTTTTTTTTTCAGAAACGAAGCCACATGTAAAAAAATATTTCAGACTGAAGTTCTAGGGTTTCGAGGAGGACGGATGATTCCGTTATTGAATTCCTTCGTGCCTGCAGCCGTTAAGGTTACTCGAAGGTCGATTTTAATTTTTTTCAACGAAATTACGCTATTTTTCTTGCGGATGTCAAAACAGCATTCTACGTTGAGTCTAAAGGTACGATCTTACTAATTATCCGAAATTGACAGGTGACCTTCGAATTACCTTGACGCCTGCGCTCAGAATGAAATTCAATAAAGGAATCGTCCCGTCCATCTCGAAACCCCACAACTTCTGTCTGATAAACTTCTTTATACTTGGCTTCGTTTACGAAAAAATCGAATTGTGGTCGCTACAAATGCCCCACCCTGTAATATGGTAGACTGATTAAAATTTTTCAGACTCTCATAGATATTTTCTTCATTTTTTCGTGACGTAACCGTCGGACCTGTTTCGCGACCAGGTTACAACATTTTACAGAAGGTCGTGCGTAATATATCTATATATATCTTTTGTTACCTCGAAATGTCAATTTTCGGAAAAATTTCTTAACGACGGCTCGTTCACGTTAATTGGATCTTTGTTTGGAAGCGTTCTCTCGATTTCTATTCTCACACCCTGTATAATTTAGATTATTCTATTTGACTGGTATCAAAGCGTAGTGTTTCTGGTTAGAAATGGTATTTTCTACGTTTATGGGACTTTGTGACCGTATTTTCCGTATATATATATATATATGTATACACGGCTAACAGATTTACATACGTACCATTTTATACGATCGAGCTTGACCGATATTTCGGGAATCCGCTTTATCGCCTGGTTCACGGGTATTAGCCCCCCTTCCTCCCTCCCTCCCTCCCTCCTGATCCCCCCCCAGCTGCCAATAAATTCTCGTGCACGCTACCGCGATATTTTCCCATGAATAAAAATGAATTTTCAATTATACGCTTTTCGTATACCTATATATATACGAAATGCGGAAGAATCGTCCGAAAGAGTGGAATAACGAGTGGTTACATAATTAATTACAAATGTAGGATAGAAAGAGAGAGGGGGGGGGGGAGACACAGTGATACTACCAAAATGCAAATATTCACGTTGATTCAAGTTTGCGATAATTATTTTGCATTGTATGCATAATAATGCCTGAATCTGTTTACGCGCGTTTCGCATGTACACATCAACATGGACGTCAAGACACGTATCTAGAACGGCAAATATATATATATATATACTCGAGTGCGTGATTCATGTGCCAATTACCGCGACGCACACGCTCAAAGCGGCTCATTCGTCCTCTGTATTATATATATATATATATAAACATATAATATACATAAATTAACATACACAAAGTCAATTACACTCATGTGCAATATACACACATATATATATATATATATATATATAGTACGCGAGACTCAGGATGTCCGACAAAGGAAACTTAGAATAAAAGTTGTATAGCGTTTTCGTAAATAAAGTTCGTTGAGAATCCGTAAGAGGCGCCACAGTCTTCCACAATATTGGAACCTTTGTTCCCCGTTTGATTAGACGCGCAGTCCCTATGCGTGCATACGTGGTACAACAAGAATGCGTCTGGATATTCTGGATGCCGTTGGGACGGTATGGTACAGGAAATATGGTGGGGCGAGAGGGGTAAACCCATCCGGATACGATTCTTGCGTTAAATTGACAGGCCAGCTTTGTTGAGGTTCGCTACGCTTTCGTAAAGCGTTTTGAGGCATAGACTCAACGAGGACGATTATCGTTTCGCTTTTAACGTTTATTTACGCGCGCGAGCAAATTCTAACCTGTGAATCATCCATTAGCCTGTGCTGGGAATTGAATCGGTATTCACTTGTATATTCAAGGGGCGAGGAGATGTCGAATGTGGGTATGCATATTATAATACGTGTCTATATATATATATATATATATATATATATATATATATATAATCGCAGTACGTGATGAACATTTTGAAGAGGGACTGGAGTCTCTGGAACAATTAATTTCCTTGGAAAGACACCGGGATGAGGTGATAGATAATTCTAGCGAAATCTGACCGGGTAATTAACGGGTCTTACCCTAACGAACCATAACTTTAAAATCTGCGCCGTCGGTAATGTGCAATCCGAATCGCTGTTTTATCGACAGTAGCTAGCATGGCGAATTAAACGATCTACCATTTCCTCACTCCTTTTTTTTTTCTTTGCTATTATCGTCGCATAAACACCCATATGCTTTTCATGAGCTTTGCCTATTGGCACAATATATATATGTATATGTATAAATATATATTTGCTTTGTACTTCCATTCGATTCACCTTATCCCTCCTTTATGTGCCTCAATTGAGAACCGGATCGACATGTTTCTCTGTTTACTCATGTGTACTGTTACGTATGCATAACCCATGAGCTGATACTCGTACGAGCGTTCAGTTTATATATATATATGTATTAATATCCATGAAAAATATCCAGTTGAGAATCACTGACGTCCCGCTCACGCACTTACGCACATTTCCGTCGATTGAAAGAAACCACACAATCGTTCACCGTCTTAAGCTTCTAATGAAAAGCCACGCACAGAACGTTACTTGCTTTTCAGTTAGATGATCACCTTTTGCGAGTTTTCAAAAAAAAAAAAAAAAGAAAAAAAACATGGCGGCCGAGTTGGAGCCCCCCTCTTTGTATACCTACTATTGACACATTTCTTTTTCCACCGCGTACCCTGCATCTACTCGGTTCCCCCTCTGAGCGTTCTCACCACTACTTAAACACAGAATTGAACTTTCAGTGTGGATGCACCTTAAAGACTGCGACCAAAATTCCTGCCCCCCCCCCCATGCGGACATACATAGTTACGAGTTTCGTGTTGTGAGGGACTTTTAAAATGGAATGCCAAGAAAATGTAGACGTTTCTAGGTCGCCACGGTGACTCGGTGTGGAGGCACCTTTACACTACTAGGGACATCTGAAATTCCACTTCGCATTAAGAGAGGGAACCCGTGCCCCTCGTCCCTCCTTACCCCACCGTGCCAACCCTCCTTAAAGTCAACACGATTTTATATACAGCTCGACTTTGTGGACTTTCACATAAAATTCATTACTAACGTCACGGCGACGTAGACTTTGGGATATTAATTTTCTTTTCTTTTTTTTTTGTCAAAATTCAAGAGTATTTTTTTTCGGTAATAAACATTTTTCTCTTCAGTACCGCAATCACTGTCCGACACGTCTGTGTCCATTAAAATTTAGTTTGATTTTTTTTTTTTTTTCAATCATACCGCACGTGGCTGTGAATGCATCGCACGAGCGCGTCATTATACCGCCGTGGTAGCAGCCACTCACGGTTCGTACGGGCCATCTGTTTTGTATGTGAACCGTGAATTTGTACACGCGCCTCATGAAAATATTTTTATACCTGGAAGTTGTCGTTGGGAAATTTTGTAAAAATTATTTCCGGAGAAAAAAAAATGCAAATTTTGATATCAATCTCAAAATTCGATATTTAACGCTAACGCAACATTCATATACTATTACACACAGCAGCTTACCCATTGAATGCCAAATTCGTACCGCCGTCTATTCCCACTCAATATTCCCTATAACCCCGTGCCTGATAGAACGATCCGATTACGCGGCTCGTCAGATTCTCTCCAATCCATACGGACCCTTCGCCGGTAGGTGCTTCCCTTCCCATCACTGACGTATACCTACAGCCGTACCCTATCATCTGGTTTTACCTAAAACGAAGAAAAAAGCCAAAAAAAAAAGGTCTCAGTAGAACGCGTTATGAAATCAGTACGCTCAGGGACCGCGAACGATAATTAAATTTTCAATTTAATCTGTACATTCACACGGCGGCCATATTGGACGAATTCCAAACTATATAGTCGCTCGTGCAATTTTCCCCTGTATTCATGTACGCGTCACTGTTTATCCATCCTTCATTAATGCCCTTAACGATCCACGACGTCCCTCTTCGTCTATCACCCGTCGGACGGAACTTTAAGGTTCAAGGTGCTCAAAGTTGATTACCCATAATACTGTCAGGCCGATGCACGAAATTAGGTTGACACGGGTTTCGCATTACGGATTGACTCCGTCAAGACGACGGTTCGCGTCTTTGCGTTCTTTAGCCGTTGTAACGTCATATATATATATATATATATACAGTCACGATCGTTACGTTTTCTTTTTGTTTGCCATTGGTCGAGAGCTTCGGTACCCATCCGTCTGTTCGTGTTCTTAGTATTTACACTGTACTATTGTATGTATATTTGCTATAGTACAGTAGAGGGACCCTTTTTTACCTCAATTTATTGTCTTTGCCAATGACAACTGGTTTTAAATAATAACCGCCTCGCACGGTTCTCTCGGTTCTCTAATGTGAACGCGCGATCGTGCATACCTATGAGAGCGTGTGTGCTCGGCGAGGGAGTAGAGAGAGAGAGAGAGAGAGAGAGAGAGAGAGAGAGAGAGAGAGAGAGAGAGAGAGAGATAACGAGAGACAGCGTGTTTGTAACCAATGAGGGAAAAAGGGTCGTACCAGTCGGTAAGGTAGAGCGCGGCAGTCGACGGGAGCAAGTGGGAAGAGTGGGGGAGAGAGAGAGAGAGAGAGAGAGAGAGAGAGAGAACGAAGGAGAATAGTCGAGCGAGTGTATCCGGTCGTTGCCACGTCCAGCGCTCGTTCACTTGTTTTGTCTCCCTGCTGCTTCACCATCGTGTATGCGTGTTAAGGGTGCGTTCATACCGAACGCCACGTATATCTATAGTCGAGCGATAACATAAGCGTTATATTTGATTTTGGAGTTTCATCCCTTCCCTTTTATCCCCTTGAAGGTCTATGGGATTAGAGGCTTGAGAATGTGTGTCTCGTTGCTCCTGTGAAACTTTGGAAAATATTATGACGGGTTCTCAATGCGCTGTTCGTTAATACGTAATTCGATGGCGATACGCCTTAGTTTTTAGGCTCTATTCACTCTCACTTTGAAATTACGAAATCTTCTAGATCGACCAATCGGGATCCCTTGGGTCGCGCGTTTGTTAGCCTTTTTTTTTTTCTTTCTTTCGTGTCATTCGTCATCCTGCGGATTGTAACTGACGGAAATGTTATTTTAACAGTTGGTTTATGTATTTGTTGTCTGGTTTTTTTTTTATTGAATCGCTTTTTTTTCTTGCGTCTACCCCGTCCAAATCCAGCGCGCTTATCTCGTAACGGAAGACGTATTTTGACCGCGTTCGGAAATGCGATCGCAGATAGCAAGATGGCCGCTCAGGTTTAGGAGATAACGAAACAGATATTAAATACACTGCGCGGCGAAGTCAGGGTTACACGAGGCAAATGTATATATACTACTCTCGCTCAGGTATACCTTTGCCAACGGGCAATAAAACGACGTGACGGGTTAGAAATTGAATTTCGTAAAGTTTATCGAATTTTCAAAAAAACCAATGGCAATGGGATTTTGCCTTGAGAATTTCAGTGAAAATTTCAAGCGATATTGCGACCACTTCTTGCGTCAACAATACGATATTCCTCGTTGCTCTTTTGATATTACAATATCTGTATAGCTCGACGTTCTAGAACATTCTTTGAAGCAATAAAGAAATTGACGTTGTCAATTTTGAAAATAAAAATAACAAACTCAGATATAAAATTGTGAAAGCGCCAGAGGGAAGGCGAGCTTGACGAAGGTCGAAGGTGAGCATAAAATACATTATCCATAAGAAATCAAGAGAAATAAAAATAGACGAGCGAATAATGGAAACTTCGAGAACGCCATAGTGTTTATAAAGCGTAAGAATTCGAAATTTTATACGAATAGACGCGTAAGAGGATATACCGTGCGAGAAGAAAATTACGATCGCAAAATTTGCAACGTCAGGATACGGAAATACTCGCGTCGCGCAAGACCCGATGACGAAACTCTCGGGCATTCTGTTATAGTCGATGGAATTTCATTGTTTTTTTTTTTTAATATTTTTTTTCCCACGATATTTCTGTTACCGAACAAATGCCGCTCGTCAAGGTTGGAATTTGAATTATTTAATTTTTTTTCCCCCTCTTCGTCCCTCGTGCCCGCTACAATTTCTGGCAAGTACCCTTTTCGCCCCCCCCCCTCCCCCCACCCCTCTACCCTTTCTCCGGCACTCCCTTCGTCAGTCCCCAATTAGAGAGAAGTCTCTAAAAGAAATGGAAATAATCATTGGTACGTTCTTACAGTCGTGTGAACTCTTGTGCGTGACTGTACTTTGGGTTTTCGTTTTGACTCTCTGCACGTGCCACCCTTTACAATACGTATAAAGTGGTTTTACGGTTACTATAGTTTCGTTAATAGGATTCAGCCTCGTGTAACAACGCCTCAACCAGCAATTTCACTATTTTCCCCGAGTCCCGGATTTCCACTTAAATACTGTAGTTTAACTAAACAGTTTAACTATTGTCCGAGCGAATGAGGCGAGCCGAGCGCAGGTCTCGCCAAGCGTATCCAGTCGAGGAATAAATTGAAAAATGTAATTTGACTATAGGAACATTGCTCGACTGGGTTGCTATTTTAAGCGGGAATAGCGAGAGAGAGAGAGAGAGAGAGAGAAAGAATAAAATAAATGAGAGAGACGGAGACATCGGTCGGGACAAAAGGCTCCTCCCTACAGCATAAGCGATGGGTAAGGGAAAGCTGGGGGGTTGGGGGGGGGCGGGAGGGGTGCTACAGTAATATCTCACTTGGGAAAATGAAAACTCATAAAAAAAAAAAATTACAAACTTTTCGAAACGGATCTTGTCTCATTCTTGATTTTCTTGGAATTGCTCTCTACGTGCTGTACAGTCGGGTAATTGCGTATAAAAGACAATTCAAGGTCGATCACGATCAAGGCCCTGGAATCAGGAGCCATTAATTCCAGATGAATCTTTGTCGCTATTTTTTTGAGGTACCTCCCCTCTTTTATTCTCTCTTGTTTTTTTTTTTTTTTTTCATTTTCTATATACTTCAAAATTAATTCTTAAAGTTGCCACACGCGCGTACCATTCTGTTGGTTTATTAATATACTCGTTGACTCTCTCTCTCTCTCTCTTTCTCTCTCTCTCTCCCCCTCATTGTCCCTTCATCCGTACTTTATCTCGTTCCAATTTTATTCCCTTCTGCTTCTCCTCCGTCATCGGACAATATTTTGTCGGTTTTTCACGTTGCTATGGCAACCAACTCTACTCCAAAGTTCTCGTCGTTTCTCTGTGTTGTATCATTTAGAATCTCGCCCCGTTCCACGTTCGCTCAATTTTTTCTCAATCTTTTTTAATTTTACTCCTGACGTATCCGACGTCGCGATTATATCTTGATTTATTTTTCAGAATTATCCATCAAAATTCCCATCGTCGGTTCGTCTCTGTTTCTAGACTCTCTTATATATATATATATATATTTTTTTTTTATATAGATACAGTTATAGCTCTGTCTGCGTCCGAATTTCTTTTTTCATTACCGTTCCTCCTAATCAGCTCGAATACTCATGCTGTTTAATAAAACCTAAAAATGCTCCTGTACTCCGTCTACCAGTTTTTCTTTCCTGCCTTTTTAACAGCCTCTACCCCGTACATATTATTCACCCTTTAGATTCTCCATATTTCTTTCTTTGCCACCGAGGACTTTTCTTTCGAAATGTCCTTCCTCAAAACGAGACACCAGATACTCTGCTCTCCCTTTCTACGCAAGGCAAATGCACAATGCCATACAGAACCAAAAAAGAATAGACAATGAAAATGAAAAAGTTGCGTGATGTTACTTTTCGTGTAAATAAAAAAAAAAAAGTATATTAAAAATTCCCATTGCCTCTGTACCTCAAAAATCATTAAACTCGTGCAATTAAAAAAAAAATAAAAAAAAGTATCAGCATTAAAAATAAAAATATCAATACAAAAAACAGTCCGTATCAAATATGTTAATTGGATTTGACAACACAGTCATTCACGATAACACAGGTCAAATGTCACTCGTCAATATTTTCTATTCAATTTGTACAACAGCTTTGATCAAAATTGCAAATATAAATTTAATAGTCAGTCCCGTCGGATCAGGGTGGAAGGGATTTTGAAAAATCCTTTAAGATTTTCCACCTTCCTGAGTGCGACAGAGACAGACTCATACCAGTTAGCACAAGTCAGACAGAGACGAACTCATACCGTTCACCCGAATTAACGTGCAAATACATATAGCCCTTTGTCGAATCGACTGTCCCCCCATTAACGCAACTTCGAATGTCCATAACTATTTTGAAACTCTATGAATAACCATACGCGTTACTCGACAGCACATTACAAACGTGAATTTCTAGTAATGAACCTCGCTATATACCACTTTGATAAATCGAACACGCACACGCACACTCTCTCGATGGTGCTTGGCGTATGAGAAATAAATGAGTAAATAAATTATACAGACTTCGTTAACGGGCCCGCAGGGCCGCAGGCACGTAATTCTCGTTATCCCGGCTGACGTTAAAAAAAAATCACCATGAAGATTCTCTTCCGCCTTCCGTATAATATATACCGAAGTTTCGATTTAATATTTTTGGATTATCCCCGACAGGGCACCTTTACGTTTGATGCGCCAAGAGTTTCCTTTAGAAATTAAACTTACGTGAATTTCCTTACAAACCCCCCTTCCCCTCCCTCTCTTTAACCCTTCCTATCCCCCCCCCCCATCTCACTCCCGTCATCCTCAATCATCAGACCCCCCCCCCCCCCAGCATACGTGTTATCTTATGAAACAGCGCAAGACACTGTTTTTCGAACCTCTTCCTGTCCTCTGCAAAAGCTATAGGTATATCCGCATGTAGATCTACGCTATAGTCCGGTACAAGTTATCGGGAGCGATCGAGGAAAAATATATGAAATTTCAAAAATTCTATGTTCTGATGGTAAATAAATGTTATCGGTCGTCAGTTACGTGTAAGCGGACTATATTTCACTGTGCAGACTATAACGGGTGGGTATGTATTATTTTCGAGTATTTCGTTACACTGCCCGGCTATTTACGTAAAATCTCAATAATCGAGTAATAATTTGAAACGGGGGCGTGGCCTCTGGCTGTTATTACGTAATGATAAAATTTTCATACAGCGTCCCACGAGTTATTACTTATCGACTGTCCGTACGTGTACGGTTGCTTATAGTCCGCGCGCTTTATTGTCATCGTTTTCAGTGAAAGGCCATCCCAATCGACGATACTCGGAGCTCCTTTTCGTTACGTGTAAACCGGGCTTTATGTATGTCCTTTACTATATTCATGTAATCTGTATATATACATATGTAACGCGTTCCCACATTGACAGCGGCCATTCATACAGGGAGAAAAGATATAAATACACGCGCGCGTCCACCGGTACGTTGATAAACCAATGCGCCGCGACGCCAAGCGTCGCTACCGTATATACATTATACTTGCTATACTCGAGTACATACGGTATAGGGTGTGTTTGTGTTAACTCCCTTGCCTCTTCTATACACTTTCATAACCTTCTGCGCATACCCAACCCCCAACCCCATCGCTCTCGTTTCTCGTGGCGTCACTCGCCCCCCCCCTCCTTCCCCCTCCTCCCACCCTAACCCAGTACCACCAGAAACTTTTTATTTATTTATGGAATACATTCCGAGATTCAATTTTGTCTGCATGCGTGCTCCGCGCTAACGTGTATGTATGTATATATATATATATTTCTGTACAAACTTTTTTTTTTTGGTTTTACTCAGAAACACGACTGCGGTCCTATATATGTATATCCTATTTTTAAAAAACTTTTACTTCTCGCGCAATCTCGTAATAAAATTTCATACGAGTTGACGCCCGAACGATAACGATGATAACGTGTAACCGTGACATGTAGATTGGAGTTTGCATTCAATATTTCCTTTTTCCCTCTTACGACGTGATCTCGATTATTTTGGTATTTAACGTGTATTTCGCTGGTTCGTAATATCACCTAGCAGTGGAACGCGTATTTCGTAAGACCAGAATGACGCGAATATTAGAAATTAATTCGCTAAAAGGAGAAATTGCGTAAAAGTCAATTTGGAATATAGGCTGGCTGTTCGATTTCCGCGAAACGAAAAAATTATTAAGTAACATCTCGAGTAAGTACACTCAAGGCAATCAGCATTATTATTTTCAAATTATTCGTTAACCCGACTCTTTCCGTAGACTTTTGACCGATAACATTTTTTTTTTTTCGAATATTTTCTCCTTTCAAAATTTCATTTCCTAACCCATCTGGCTGTCTCTCTGCCTTTTTCTCCTTTACGGTAACCCGTAACGGCAGAGCGTATTTTCCCCATATCACGTCAATTTATCTCACGTCGAACGTCGTCTCCATTTGTAATGGTGATTTAAGGATTTTCTTTTTTTTTTCTGTTTCAGGTAAGATTCAGCCCAATTCTCAGAAACGTCAGTCCGCGTCTTATGTATTTCACACCTCGCTGATATACATGCAGAATTTATTCGCGAACAATGGTATCGCCTGAAGTTGGCCATTTGATTTCTATGGTAAAACCATCTTCGGGTGATTCGCTTCTCATGAATAACTCTATATAGGATAGAACACGTATGGGTAAGTGATTACAAGAGATAACAACTTTTCCCATATAACAGTCTTCCTCGTATACCATAGTTACACATGGGAATACTGATATCACCTATGAAACTTATCCCATAACTAGAATTCTAGAAATATATATATATATATATATACACACACACACACACACACACACACACACACACACCAGCTGTAACACTCCATTCTCAGCGAGCACCTTCCCCCTAATCTCCTACCTCCCCACTTTACCTACCTCGATGACTTCCTCCCCTCCGCCAGCGATCCAGGAACTCCCAGGAATCGCACTTTAATTAAAGTACCTCTCTCTCGCCGGGCGAATCGTCCTTTAACATGTAAAACGGCCCAATTAGAATATCAAACATGGCCTCGAACGAGGACGCACTGTTCGCGTATTAAAATCCCGATGTTTCCTACTTTACCGATCGGGCTACGCGTGCTGCCACCTAGCGCGCCCGCACTGAGGTACACGTAGAATTACAACGCCGCGATTTTCATTGAGCGACACAAGCGTTCGCATTAATTTTTCCTTTGTACGTCCAGAGGCGATTGCATTGCCCGCTTATTAATAAACGCGAGTGCTGTACACGTGTAATCATCGCGAGACGTTTATTTGTTTTAATTGTTTTTCTCTCGCGAACGGGAATAATGCTGTAATTAAATAATATAATGAGAAACTCGCTGACCTACATACTGTATACTCAAAAATCTAGTATAAAATGGTTCAGGCGTAGTATTGCTTGTGAAAATTTTACAACGCATTCTTCTGCATATATACATATATATGAAGACGTCTAACCATCATGTGGCGTCTCTTTAACTTGACGAGCGTCCCTCTATACTACGTGAATATTCCTATCCTCTGTTCACGTGCATCTATTTGCATATTTTATTGGTTAACACTGTCAGTCCAGTGACTGTTGGAAGATTCGAGCTTTTATCGGAGCACCGATAAAAGTTATTCGAATTTAAGAGCGAATCGTGCTCGATATATAAAATTTATATATATACATATATATATATCCACGTTGACTGCATTTTTATAACCTGTATTCCCGGACCGGTCAAGAGGGTGGAGGGAAGCCAAAAAAAATGATGCATCAGCAGATGTAGAACGATGACGTAGAAATATATATTACGCACTAACGCAATCACTCGCGCGCACCCTCGTGACCGGTTTTTTTAATCAGTTTCGTAATTATTTAAAATCGAGTGACTGGCTCTAGTGCATTGATTAGAGAAAATGCACTGGGTTGCAATTTTAATACGCGCATTAGAAATTTTTGTGAAATTTTTTTTTCAAATCTAATTCATTTTATAAATGTATCTGGACGTCGCGCGGACGCCAGTGACGTAGCTCGAGGTTTTAGGTTAGAAAATGACTTTAGTCGGCAGGCAGCGAATTGAAAATAGAATGTGGCGCCGATGACACGTCGGATCGTTAGGACGGAGTTGGCAAAGGGTCGCATTCGTCGCGGCGTTATTGCAACTAATAACCTTTTGTTAATCTCCTGCTAATTGGCAGCCATGATGTTTCGTTCCACAATCTATAGGTATACAGACTGGTTTCGTATTTATATATATTATATGTATTATGAATGTATATATATATATACATTGTACCTAAAGTCCCCCATTCCAGTCGGCAAGCATGTACACGTATATAGATATACAATGACGGTTCTGATAACAATTACGTAATTTTACGTAATTACACGATGTGTCTCCTTAACGTCGTATACGAATCCAAGAACGGCTGTCACTGCTCCCTATGGAATTTCGAGGATAACGATACTCGTTGTCCTTGTGCGAGCGGTTGGATGGAGTATATGACATTTTGTTTTTTTAAAATATTTTTAATAATAATATTTTTTTTGTTCATATTTGTTTATATCCTGTTTTTTTCGATCAGGACGATTTTTTAAAACGTCCAGTGACGTCACGTCTGGTCCACGTTACTCATTTCGGTAGGCGACAAACAATCTCGTTGCGGTCCACTTTTTTTTTGCCGGACGCTTCCCGATCTTCGGAAAGGAACGGAGCGAGGAGGAGGAAAAAAAAGGACAGGGAATGAAATAAAGTAGAATAACAACACGAAGTACGAGGGGTATAGTAGTTGAGCGGGTGGAGGAGAAGGAGATGGAGAATGAAAGAGGAGAAAAAAATGTGCAGTAAAATAAATTATGCAAAATACTTTCCAACGTCTGAATATGAAATCGCGTTGGATTCCGGTCGAGTTACACGAGGCGGGATTCTTCGGTTTGACTGGAATTTCTATTCGCTCCGATATTCCACGTTATCGGGAAATGATAAGAGGTCATTGGTGGGACGAAAAAAATTTCATCCTTATACAAGTGCGGAAAGATTTTTTTTATTTTTTTTTTTCGAAATTCGATATTTTTATCAAGCATCGAAAATTACACGTCGCTCGGGCATCCACGTGAGTCATACGAGACAGTTCCCAGTGACTCGCTGCAATAACACGTTCGCTAAACCAGCCTTGACTGAATTACCAAAATTGTCATTTGGACGAGAAAGAAAAGCAAACCCTCTGGAAGACGCGTAACGATTTGCAAAATTGTATAAAAAAAAATTCCAAGAAATAATATCTGTTTATTTGTAACCCAAAGTCGCCTCCTGTAACATTGACTCGGCTACGATAAACTCAAGCAGCCTTATGTATATAAACAGATTACATGTCCGAAATTCGTGCTTCTTTTATTACCATTGTTATTTCCCATCGCGTTATACAATCGTTAATAAATTCAACTACGAAGTATTTTTACATCGATTTACAATGTCGATACGTCAAATCCAAATGAGCGGCTAATGAATTTCCATCGTGTCAACCCGCAGCGACTGAGTCTCTCTGGTGCAGCCCAAACGATAGAGATCAAGTCGAACCGTTCGTTAGGATGAATCACCTCGTCTATTTTGCAACAAGGACCCGACATTACGAGGCTCGTAAACCGCAGGACGATGGGCTAATTACTGCGCGACAGGAACGAGCGTAATGACGCATTCCGTGCTGGTGAAACGACGATAGGACGGAGGGGAGGTTGACGGGCCGAATGGTGGGGGGCCCTGAAGGAAAGAGGGGAAAAAAGCATGGAAAATCATGAGACGCTGGAGAGATAGAAATTGCGAGATCAAATCGGTTATATGGACAAAGATGCAAATCGTAAGATGAAAGAGGATGGGGTACGAGTGTATGATAATAAGGATACGAGATGAGATCAGAATTCCATAGATATATATATATATATATATATACATATTATCTTTACAGTATTACATATAGCTACAGACTCGAAGCGTTAGTCAAAGTTTTATTCGCGAATTTATGCAAAATTTTAATATATTGACTCACTCACTATAGGCTCAGAGTTACGGAATATTCAGGGGTTACGTGGATCGTTTTGTTAATCATTTTTTGTAAGTACGCAGCCTATTGGGTCGTGGATAGTTTGCGGTTATTACGAGAGATGGCGCGTCGAGCGGCGACGCTGGGAAATAACCGTATGCCAAAGCCGTATGTATTTATTTTGTGAGAAGATATAACGACGGCGTGTAACAAACGACTGGGGTTTACGAAATTGTGAAGTAGAGCCTATGTATTTTGTATTTTAGAAAAAAAAATATGTATGTTGGGCAATGTAGATCATTTTTTTTTTTATGTATTATTTGACGATTGTCAAACCGATTTTACGATGCGTGTGATTTATTCGGAATGATGCCTCTTGTACCCGTGTTCTTTGGGCTTACTGAAAATAGAGCTTGGGAATAAGTGAGGGGCGCCAGTGGGGGGGGGGGGGGGTTATAACCAAATTTTAAGTGGAGACACGAAACTGATTTCTTAGTAGTGTTTTCACAGAACTATATTTAAGTCCTCTGACCGAATGACGTGCTGCGTCGGTATATATGTAAATCTATGTTACCCGTCGGGACGCAGTCGTTACTAGAGTTACATCGCACACGGTATAGAAAACCGGTGCAATAGGGATACGCGACAAAATTCTGAAACGTCCTGGTCTCGTGTGGGCTAATGAAAGGGGAAAGAAAATGATTTTTTTTTTGTAATTATGAAATTTGAAATTTTTTTTTTGAACAAAAAATGGTTACGACCCTTCGCACATGTATCACTGTAGATCATCTACGTGCCGTCTCTACATGGGAAAGATCGAACGTGGATAATTGAAAAAGGTCGTAAAGCAGATACAGTATAGTTATACATACATATAGATAGGTAGGTGAGTGGGTTAGTCGATAACTCTTGTTGACTAGGGAAAATTGTAGGGGGTTAGGTGAATGGAAAAAAGGGTGGAAGGTGTGAAAGGAGGGGAAGTAAAGTTGACGTTCGGCAATTGCCGATCGTTTGAAAAGTACTATTAAAAAATAGCGATCCAAGCTGATCGAACGATCGATCAACAACGGGATATACGATCAACTCGGTTCCGAGATTAATGGTAAACTGGAAACGAATAGCGCAATAAAGATGCGGGTCGAGGTCGGCACGGAGTTTACGAGCAGCGACACCTGTTCAAACGTCGTGAAAATCAACAGGAGCCACAAAGTGGGAGACGTCGATGAGGATTTTAATTTTGAAAAATTTCGACCCGGTATAAGGGACTTTGATAAAAAAAAAAAAGACGTTTGCGTACGGTACGCGGGGTTATGAAAATTTGAAAAATCAAATACAACCCGAGAGATTCGTGAGTGGGGGGATTTTTTTTATTTTACAAAAAAAAAGACATAAATGCTATTACAAATGGACGACTACCCGGATACGTATAAAGGTGAAAAAGCCTCCGTTGGTTTTTTTTTTTGGTTTTAAAAGTAGCCACATTACTGAAACGGATGTTACTGCTGCTGCTGCTGCTGCTGCTGCACGGCGCATGCGCGGTTCTCGTTCTGCGTCTTGCTGGTTGTGCGTGTTGCTTACGCTCGCGTTTACAAGACGAAGTTTTGCTCTGTGTAAAACGAGCTTTTCGTTCCTCTCTTTCTATCGCACGTGAGTCTCCTATATGGAAGCTCGTTCATTCTCTCTCTCTCTCTCTCTCTCTCTCTCTCTCGTATCGCAAGTACCTATATATCCTTACAGTATATATAACCCCTCTACTTCGGTGTATAAGCTATTTCGCTGTCGTTCTCTGAGCCACGATGCCTGGCGCTGCCTTTCCGTTCTCCCGGGCCGCTATTATTTATCACAGTAATTCTCAATAAACTGCTCGCTTCCCTCGTCTCTTGCTTACCGGCGGAGTAATCAAATAAATTTACCTCGACTCAGTCGCCTTGGTATTATCCACGTCGTAGCGCGCGCACTTGGTCTACGACTTTTCAATATTTTTTTTTTTTTTTCTTACACCCACGTAGCCGAGCGATCGACGAATTTGAAAATTCACGTTCACCCTGAAATGCATTGGCGGCTACGACGACCTTTATTAAAGAATTTCTTTAGTCGATTATAATGACTTCGTAAATAAACATATATTTATTTAACGACGTAATTATTGGCATTGTGGTTAAAATTATTATTATTTTTTTTTTTTCATAAATTTACATACAGACCCTGCCGGTGGCGTCGCGACGGACTTCGATCCTGTCCATCGACCGCATGCGCGGTCTTCGCGGCTCGTTAAGCGTCTCTCGCGAAATAGGCAGCGGAAATGGAAACCCGTATAAAATACGAAATGTTCAATCGAGCGATATTAAATTCACTCGTCACAGTCAATTAATTGAGGTCGCATGGGTGCAGTGTCGAACTCCGCGCCTCGTGGAAGGGAGAAAATGCCGTTTCAGTTGGCGATAACGTCGTAGCCGAGAACCGAGTAAATAAATAGATAAATAAATTACCCGAGGATTATCGATTAACAGATGCTGGGTACATCCTATCGCGTCCCTGTACAATTCTTGCGTCTCCCTCTCTGACCCCTCCCCCCTCGTCCAAGAGCTTCCCCGTCCTCAGAAAACCTCGTGGCCTAATTCCAAAGAACGCTTGGACGAAGGTGTAAAAAAATTGAAAATCAATGTCCAAAAAAATTTTGATTATTGATCAAAGACACTTGGACTGAAAAATATTATTTTTTTTAAATATTTATAAGACAATCACGAAACGGAAATAGGATTTAACGAAAGAGACTGTGTAATAACACTTGGAGCATTATTATTATGAATTTACGGCTTTCACCGCTCCAGTGTGAGTTTCAAAGGGCGAGTTTTCGAAAATTAATTTTCAACTTGCCTCCGGTTAATTTAATCCGCGAGAACATCGAGTACTCCATATTGTATGTATATATATATACGTATCTATGTACAAGAGAAATAGCTCGTTCCAAAATCATTATCTTCATCAAGATTCATCGAGGTTTATAGAGGACATACGTTTATACTCCGTTCGATACAACTCCCTGTTACCTATGTCTGTATAGGTATACACGTACACGACTGTATACGAGTCTCGGGAGGATTACCCGTCCGTTCGATTGCCCAGTCAGTCACTTTTCAATGAAGCCGACGATAGTCGCCACCACTTTGACACACGTGTATTTCCTAACGCGACGGGTTGCTTGTTTAACCTGGAGCGCCATTACAAGACCATAATTCCGTGCGCTCTATATCCCACGTAGAATTTCACTGAAATTACGGAATTTTCATCAACGCCTTTCCCCTCGCCACTCTCTCTTCTTATCGTCTGACCCTACCACACCGGACTCGTTAATCCTTCGGGAAACGCTGAGACTTTTTTAACTTTTGTATATATATATATGTATTAAATCATATTAATATATATATATATATACTTCATGCTATTTTTGGACTAACTCGGCACCGCCAGGTGCGCACACAGGTTGAAAATGTATTTGACAAGGACGTTGAATTACAACGAAGGGAAAAGTTTCGTGTTTCTTGTTATTTCATTTTAAAAAAGTGACGTCACGCAGCCTCGCGACGATTTTCTCGCCGATGAATAACCAGCGCTTTCGGGGACGGTGACGCGCTTGGGGACGCTCGATAACGAAATGACGAGCACAGGACGACGAGGATGATTGACTTTTACAAGGATAAACGAGAAACTGCGTAATTTTTCTTTTAATTGTTAATTAAACGATCATAACGAATCTCCAGGGTCGCTTGTGATTATTGTTTTCATTATTCGTTTTATTTATGATTGGTATACGCGTGTTTACGCGTCATAATGAAATAGTAGTTTGGAAAATTTCTCGATAGATGTCGCCTCTGTAGCTTTTCTTTTTAATGACTCCGAAGATACGAAGCGACGAAGAGAAAAGGGAATTATCGAGAAGACTGGGCGATATCGTTATCTAATTTTGAACGGTATGTATGAGAGAAAGAAAAACGAGTACTTCGTGACAGTCGATTTCACATTAATTTTAAGTCGACTTATCGGGAGCATCGGCTTACGTAATGCGATATGATAAATATTAAAAATGCATTATGATTCGTTCTATTTGAGAACCACTGACCCAAGCAGGTTGACTCGCCCCCGCTAGTTCCCGTCGCTCCCGCTAGACCATCCCCACCTATCCAATCTACAAGCCGCGTCCGCGTTACACGCTGCGTGGACTATCTCGACGTCAATCGATACGTGTTTAATTAATTAAGCTCCTAATGCGCTGGATATTTAATCGAGCCATTGCCATAGACAATCTAATGTCTCCGGTGAGCATTAATATTTTCGCGAAAATTATTCAGATCTCTGTATCCGTATATACATATATATAGTACACATACGTAAATACGTATTTTATTGATTCAATATACATATACATGTACATGTATATATATATATATATAGATCATCGGATAAAATTATATCTCGCCATTTCTTCGTAGCTTTAATTGGCTAGACAAATTTTTATCATTTCACTGGTAAAACCTTAACATTTTTTTTTTTTCCGTGGACTGTCCGTGGCTCTTCTGTGTGCGCGTATGTGTACAGTCTGAACGCGGAAAAAAAAAGTCTTGGGAATGATGAAAGAGAGGGAGAAACAGAGCGAGAGCGAGAGAGAGAGAGAGAGAGAGAGAGGGGGGGGAGAGAGGGAGAGAGAGTACAAAATACGCTCACGAGGAAATTCGTGACGGCTTCCGGCTTTTATTACCTCGAAAACTTAAGTAATACGGCTGCAAAAGTGGATGTGGGCGGAGAGGGGGGGAGGGGCAGGTGTAGAAAGGAGGGGTAGAGGATGAACGATAAAGAGAGAAAAAAGTGGGGAGAGGGGGGGCGCCATGGCGGGAAAGGTCAGAGTCGCACCAAGTTAAAGTTAAGGGGAAGAGGGGAAGTGTTGCAGGTGGGGAGGGGAGGGGAGTCAATGTCCCTTTGGTGGGGGCGATAGGTGGGGCGAGAGGAGAAACAATTGTCGAAGATTCTATTTATGCGTGCACGAAGCCAAACACCATTTGCGCTGTAGTATCTCATAATAATAAAGCAACGACAATGTTATTGTCATTTGGACGGATTGCGTTTTCGAATTTGTTATCGCATTCTTGATGATAATAACTTTATCGAACGCCGATAAAATACTGTCGTTTATCACACTGACATATGCTACGACTGTTGTGTCTGATTGGAATTTAATTAGTTTTGATATATATATTTTTTTTTTAATTTATGAAAAAATTTTCATTTCGCACGACTTTACAATTCATTATAATAACAGATTATGTCTTTAATCCTTTGTTTTATTAAATGGAATGCAGATCCGTTAAAAACGAGTTTTTATTAGACGGATCGAAAGACGAACAAAAATACAGACGT
Source organism: Calameuta pygmaea (assembly GCA_031762395.1). Classification (NCBI taxonomy): domain Eukaryota; kingdom Metazoa; phylum Arthropoda; class Insecta; order Hymenoptera; family Cephidae; genus Calameuta; species Calameuta pygmaea. Next base: position 176,508 of record JASANN010000145.1, on the reverse strand, counting down.
GTATACGCCCGTGTTTTAATTTATATGTGCAATACGATGAAAATTGTTTTTAGCGGGCGAACCTGGATTTTTTTTCTTTTTTTTTTTTGAATACGAAAAAATATTTGATTAGTTTCCATGTAAAGTTCTCGTCTCTGCGAGGGAAAATTGACTTTTGTCGAGTCACAGCGGCGGATTGGTCGAGGCTCAAACTTTTTCCTTAATTTTGTTTTTCTTGACATTGGAAAACCATAGAGGATCAAAAAAGAGAAACTAGTAGACGAGTGCACGGGATAGCTGATTAAAGGGAGATACTAAGCGCGGGGAGATAAGAATGTCGAGGAGTGGGGGGGAAGGGTCAGACGGATTCACGTTATGCATATTAATATATATGTATTCGAGTCTCTGTGCGACCTTGTAGAAGAGAGACAGTCGCGTTTCAATTTCGCGAGATTCGCGCATATCGTTACCATGTAAACGCCTCGAGGAATAATCCATGTATTCGTGTATTAGCGAACGAATAAATATATTTTTAAACAACCCAAGCTACACGAGTCCGCATGGTGGGGGTATCGTGTGCGATGACGCGGTTAAAAAAAAGCGCCAAATTCAAAAATTCATCCTTGAGTCATAAATCATCTACGTGATTCTAAAATTTATATTTGCAAGAATGTATATATATATATATATATATATATATATATATATAAGCGATTGGTGGATGTAAAAAATATAGGTTGAATATAAATTTTAACGTGTCAACGATATCGGTGTCGCAACGTGTGACCGAGTCTCGCGAATCGACAAGAACAAAAAAATCCACACGAAAATGGCTGCTGTCTCCCCGATACAATATCGAAGGAGCGAAACTTCTTCCACTTGCGGGACACGCTGGAATTGTAATATTTATAGTCGGGCATTAGGCAGGTATGTGACTGGACTTTACAGTGTGACTGTAAAAGTTGTTCGATCGGTAACTAAGAAATCCTGCCGTACCGACCGAGTGTACACAGGCACCATACAGGTACGCGACGTCGTAGCCCCTATATCATTTGTACCGTATATAAAAATATATTCTTCTCGTCCTCTAACCGTGTTACAAAGACTTTCTTCCATTATGATATATTTTAAATTACTTTTCTGCCCTTTAACCATTTCTTTCTTTCTTTATTCTTCTCTCTTATATCCATCTTGCTCCCTCTCAGTTTTTCCTCCAGTAAAACCTTTTTTTCATGGATACTATGTAATACGAAAGGAATCCTTTACGAGATGCGCACGCACATCCCCATCCCCTTGCCAAAGTGCAAAATGCGCATTGTTCCTATTCTTCGCTTTCACTATAATCTATATATATATATATATATATATTTGATACGTGTATGTACACACACACACACATATGTATATATCGCAGAACGTTAATCTCCCGACTGCAGATTTTTCATTCCCCACTGTTACCAGTCCCTTTGTCTTACTTTTGGCTCTTTCTCTTCATTTTTATCGGTTTTCACCGCAATTTTTCTCTTAAACAATGTTATCGTTTCTGACGTCATTGCTATGGCAACGATCGCGATACTCGTACGTACCTTTTTAGAATATTCTATCTGTGCACAGTCTGTTAGAGACGACTGGCGTCGCGACGCTTTATTATAATTTCTCCAGTGACAGTATAATGGGTGGAATAAACTAGTGCTGAAGGATAAAGAGGATAAACCGAGTCCTGTCTGTAGTCTTAGTTCGCCGTTGTCACGTCGGGACTCCTTATGGTCCCTCGGGATGAAGTCAGAGTTATAGACAGGGAAAAGGAGAGATAGCAAGAGAGAGAGAGAGAGAGAGAGAAAGAGATAAAGCCTAGACGCCCTGAGTCGTAAACTCTTTGTTAACGACTGCTTTTTAGCCTAAGGACTTTGACTAGATTTGCCATTGGAAAGACTGAAAGGGGTGATGACGTACCGGGTGGTGGGGGGGGGGGGAGAAAAGCAAAGCGAAAATAAAGAAATAGAGCCAAAGTCTTTTCCTTTGAATTTTCAATTTGACGTTCTGATAAACTCTTGCCGTGAACTGTACTCGAGCGGCGTCGAATCCGTAACCAGCCGTTCCACTGGCACGGTGGAGGGTATCGGAAATAACAAGAGTCTAAACTTCCTGACGCGACTGTACGCTGAAATAGAAATGATTAAAGTTTTAATAACTGACACACAGGGCCGCGCGAATTACGCGTCAGCGTCCTTGATTGTGAAATCATAATTGACGCTAATCATGAAAATGGCCGATCGTCGATACTCAGACGTTATATATATACATATATATATAGTGATTTAATTAAAGGCACTCAAAGAATTTATATTCTCTATGGAAAATCAAATAAATAAAAAAAACGAATCTCACGACCAACACGATGTATCACAGTATCTCGCGATAATTAAACATGAAATTATCAATTTTCACATCGACAGATTCATCCGTGTCCATCCCTGTCCTTATTAGCGTGTCGATAAAAAGATATCACGGAGCAAATAAAAAGTGATTACGATATCGTGAGGTTTGGTCGGGCGAGTCGGTGAAACGCGAGCGGTGGGGGGGAAGAATAAAAAAAACAAGTAATTCCCTCTACACAAAGTTTTGTTCCTGACTGTGTGCCAGCACACAGAGAACACGCACAGAGGAACTTCCGTCCCGTTCGACGCTTAGGCGGTAGTGGTGCGTCCCTGCGAGTATTTACCACGTGGTGGGGGTTGCTCACGAACACGCACACAGGACCAATACAATTCTTTGATGTCAAAAAGAAATTTTCCAATTTTACTATACCTTTTCAAGCATATATATATATATATATATATATATATATATATATTGCCAACAACCTGACAATGCGTAGCCCTGGTTTATCTTTACCAGGGTGAGGCAAAAGCAATTGGGAGTAATTAAAATATTCATTTCAACATTGCCGAGTGACGTTTCCGCCCTATTACCGATCCCCTCCCCCCCCCCCCCGTCCCTGCCCACTCAGCCAATGAGTCTCAATGTAATTAATGAAAAAAGTAATTAGAAGAATATTCGTTTTCTTCGGACCAGGCAATTCGTGAATGCTGTTTCGCATCGTTTGTAGCCTATTAAGGGGCGACAAAAAAAAAATTCCTTCCTTTGAAAATTTACCTAGTTGCACGAATCAGGGGTGTCGGTGTGTGCAGGTAAAACTTATGAATATACATAAGTGCCCGGGATATTATAGGTCACCTTAATCGAAATAACGACGACGTAATTTCAATAATGATAAGTGACGATTTCATTCGATCCTGCATATATACGTATGTATGTGCATGCATGTACGTACGTTATTATTTTTTTTTACAATCTTCCTCGACTCTCCGTAATTTTTGCTCGTATCGTTTTTAAGATAAGGTCAATATGTTTTACTTGATTGTATAACAGTGATTATATATACATATATATATATATATATATATATATATATATATATATTAATTTTTCTCAAGATAGCAAGCAATCGAATAAATTCCAGCTAGTTATGCGACCGCGTCGCCATTACGTATAACAAGATGGCTATGGGCGTGGGTGGGAGGGAGAAGGACAAAAATATTTCAATGGAACTCTCAGAGACACGAGGTTAAGTAAAACCTTCTCTGCCATAAGAAATCAACGGTGTAATTGAAAATAATTATTTGTAAATCAAGGATATTACGTGGCAACGGTTCTGCCATCTGTCGGATTTCTCCGGTAGCTGCAACGGAGTCATGACGAATAACGCGGGAACGTGTATCCCTGTTTATCCTTTATAAACATGTATGGTCGATTTGAGAACCGCTGACACCCGAGTTGATTTTGTACAAAGACGAACGATTAATTAGGAATCACGAGATGTAATTAACAATTTTTCTTTTTTTTTCATAAACAATTTTTTAAAACGCGCAGCACTTGACGATGTTAGTGTACAATTTGTCTGTTAATTAATTCACCCTATATTTGGTTACCCCCCCGCCACCCCTCTTCACCGAACTCTCCTCAACCATTATCAATCCAATATTTTGCTGCGACCTGTCAAAGCCAGATGGCGCTGCCGTTCGGTCTGACGTGACGTAAACCGAATATGGTGCATAAAAAAAAAGATTAAAAAAAAAGCTTAAAAAGAAACAACTCGTTATTAATAATGGACTTCCCGAGACAGAAATTTGTATCTGCTATTATAATGAGGTAATAAAATTGAATCGAGTTGATGTCGATGAAGATCGGATTACTAAAATAACAGAAGCGCCTGCGGCCCTGACGTCTTTTCCTTCCTTTAGCCGTATATATATATAAATATATATATATATACACGCACGTATATAGATATACTTCACGTACACGCATCTGGAGTACACACGTGAATCACACAAGTTTACATTCACGGGACATATACACGGTGTCCAATAAGAATGCGTTTCTCAGTCGCATATATATGTATATATCTGCACAGTATTCTGCATTATTTCATCAGTTCCCATTGAATTAGAAAATAAGAAACGTCAGCGGGATCTCCTAGTCCGAGATCTTCGATCACGTGGATGCAGAATTCGTCGTTTACTCGGGGTCAACGATTATTGCGTGGTACCACGAGGAATCTAAAAAAAAAACAAAGTAAAAAAAAAAATAAAATGTTTTCTTGCACAACGTATGCTTGTGTAGCTACCGGCAAGGAAGGAAGGAAGGAAGTACCGTTGGACGTTAAAGTAATACGTTTCTGTTGGACTTTTCCTTTTTTCAACTGGAAAACACTTCCAGCGGTGCAACACGGAATATCCCGAGGGATTTTTAAGGCGAGAAACCCAAGACGAAGGGATTCCCCTCACGTCCCTCAATTCTTGCTTGCTGCTTCCCTTTGTTTAGCCTTATTTGATCCAGGAATAGTTCGAAGACGGGGGGGGGGGCTCGAGAGTGGGGGAAGTTGCCTGTGGAATACATGTATGCGAATTCTTGCGAAAATGGCTTTCCTCGTGAATTGCTGGCAAGTGACGTAAAGCATTGAATTTTCATGAAATAATAAACGGGATTGGAAAGTTGTGTAATTGTAGGAATTATAAGTACGTTTCTGCACCGATAACATTGATTTACTTGATGGAATCTCAGTCACCTACTTTTCTTTATAAAATCCATGAAGCATTACAAATATATATATATATATACACGTATATGTACTGTAGAAATATATTGT
>JASANN010000145.1:135086-171306 GCA_031762395.1 Calameuta pygmaea | reverse complement strand
ATAGTACTAAACTATTGTACCAGGCAATTGTTAATACAGTATTTTATATATATATATATATATATATATATATATATATATATGAAATACGAGGCGCGATTTACTGTTCCGAGTTCTTCCATTATGTATTTCGTGACCGGAGTCCTTATCAGGTACGGGCGTATTTCTGATAAGGAAGGCAAACATTCTCATCGCCGTTGAGACTCGCAATTATTATTATTATCAGGCATTCCCCAATAACAAATTGCCGAATCGCTTCGTTGCTTGTTCAACGTGCCGGAAATATCCAGTCGTTCTTCTTCCACCTTTTCTCTTTCTCCTTTTGGATCCCCGTTTTTCGGTCACCCTATACATACGTATATCAAACGGTATTCTAATACTTTTTCCTGTGCGACGAGTCATATGACGTCCTGCGCTATGCCGAATGGAACAGAGAAAATCGATAGAGCTCAAAATTAATTTAAAAAAAAAAAAAAACGAAAGACCGTATAACGATAACAATGACGAAAAATAGAGTCGATCAAGATACAGACAATTGAACCGATCTTTCAGGAGGTTTAATAAGCACGAGGAATCGTGAGGATCTTTAACCGTCCGTAAAATCAAGAATTTCATTCTTACACGGTATTGTAATGTTATGTCCTCTACCAAAGAAATCCTATTTATCTGATTCCCGTACGGCAATTCGTAGCTCCTATATACGTATACGTGGCTCCACGTTAACTTCCTAAAGGAAAAAGAAATATAACTCATCCATGATTCATCGCAGAGATGGCACCGTCTTACGACTATGTATTATATAACAATAAACAAGAGTACCATAGACGTAGCCAATTGAAAAGAACCTTCATAGATTTCGAGGTAAAAAATTAAACGTGACATCAATTTTTTTCTATCTTTTCTATGTCATTGCGCCAGTTTTACGAATCCTTTGAGGTGCGTCGCAAGATTTCAGTGTGCATATATATATATATATATATATTAGAGCAACCCTAATAACATAGGATTGGGTCGTAACAGCGGCCTTAACACGTATTGCGGTCCTTTGCCTGGCTTATTTAGGGGGTGAGTGTCAGTGGGGGGGAATGGTCGGTGGGTTAGAGAGAGAGGGGAGAACGGGAGGGGAGGGTAGTCAGGGGGTTGTTCGGACTGGTTAGAGGTTGGTACAGTCTACGAAGAAGGAGCTAGAGGAGACGAAGGATCCTAGTTATACGGCAATGATGGATGAGGGGAGATGAGGTAGAGGAGGGGAGAAGGGAGTTAGGGGAGGGGGTCTGAGGGAATTCAGTAGATGGAGAGGATAGATGGGGGGAAGAGGGGGGGGGGGGCACGAGACTCTGGCAAGAGGTTACGGAGGGTTTGGGGAGGATGGGGAGGAGGGGAGGTGCTCCCGATGGAAGTAGGTGGGTCTTGTTGTTTATTTCTTTACCCGCAGCGCTCCGCGAACTAACACGATTTCAGTTTTCATATACAATATTTTACCGACGCTGTGTGCCTACGCCTATTGTGTAGTTGGCACATTATTAACAAAGGGAATTCGTTGGGCCGTAAACCCAACCTGAAATGCGACTGTGGCGCCCTCGCATATTTTAGATATTTTTTTGTTTTTTTTTTTGGAATACTACAGTGACCCATGATTTTAAAAATGAGAGAGAAAGAGGTATTTGAGGGGGGTTATTGGGGGGGGGGGGGTAACGAATGACCCGTACCACATACGTGCATGGACCACCGTGCGAGCGTCGTGCATTCCAGCCAATTAACGATTAATAATTGTAGAATTGAATTACAACGTGGAAAGTTCGAGAACAATGACGCGAGCGCCGCCAAGCGGATTTTTCGCGAACCATTCTCTCGTAGTCGTCGACAAAACAGTAGATTCGTTTAGTCACTGTAATAACCAGTCATTTAAATAATTAGTATGTAACTCACTGTAAGGTACACAGTTACCTTAACGACTTTTACGTCTTCTTTTCTTTTTTTTCTCTCTCTCTCTCTCTCTCTCTCTCTCTCTCGAATCTTTTCCCATTTTATTTTATCTCTGCATTTTTATTATTATTCCTTTTTCATTCTGTTGTTGGACTCCTTTCAACCAACCGTATCTGTCCCGATTCGCTTGCTTTACGTGTCTAATTATCTGCGAAAAAAAAGCTGTTCTTCACGGTTCTCATCTCGTACCTGGATCGGCCCTGTGCTTGTTGAACTTTAGAAATGAGTCAACGCTCGTTATTCGCGATAAAAAATGGTTCTCAATGAGAACCACTGCACTCGAGTCACGCCGCAGGAATAGCTACCACACTAAAGTTGCAGGATTGTGTTATATACGTGGTCTATTATGTTTGAGACTTATAGAATAGCTTTCAGGTTTAAGAACGTAAAGGCCCTGTCACAACTACTATTCGTTTACTTGAACGATCACGCACCTTAACACAGTATATCCGACTATACTCTGTCTACTATAGTCTCGGGTAGTATAATGCAATTATACAGTATACCGGGTATAGAGAAACCGTCATTACTATATTTATATTTTAACCCACTCGGTTACGATTATCGACATTTTCACTGATGACGGCCGTTTTGACTGTGCCTGTACCCCTGGGTACCGCGTTTCACTGCTACGACGGCGGACAAGAAAATACATTTTCTAGTTTTACGGAAAAGTTAAAAATTTTCGAGACCTGCAACCGACGCCCTGCGTCTCCGTACCGTGGTAACATGGGGTTGGGGGGGAGGGAGGGGTGGAAGAATGCAATTGAATTGCAAACGCAGCCTCGGGGTAGCGTTGGGAATAAAATCGAAAACGGTTACTGCCCCCCTCTCCTCCCCCTTTGGGTTCGTATAACGAAGGCGTCGCGACGCTTAGGAATCCTCGATTACGCAATTACATTTACGTCTGTTTTTTTCAACCTCATTCATATATATATAAACACAATATATATGAATTCGTAGGTTATATATATTTGTCAATTAACCTTAATTGCAACCAGTATAATTAATATTTCGTACTTTAAACTGTCTTTTATACCCATAGCACCCTCGTGCTATTTTCAGTATACCCTCCCCTTTCGCATTACCCGCAATCCAGTCCCTCCCCCCTGTCCCATCGTTAATATTCAAAATGAGTGAGGTTTTTGTCCGCGTCAAGTTTTAGAATGTTTTCTTCCCGCTGAGCCGCCATGGAAAATTAGAAAAGTTTTCGTAAATTACGTCACTGAACAATCTCAGTCGATACCACGTAAAATGCATCGCCGTTGGGTGGCTAAAGGAAGGACGATATACGAAACCGTAATCAATCGGAAACACGCGAATCGTGCCCTTGTATACATATATATATATACACTGTGGATACACGTATGTACACATAACAGACTATTATACGTTAAAGACGGGATACATGGATTCAATGGGAAACCGAAACCCTCTTATACTACGGCTATACTTCGTTGACGTTAACTACAGACAGGCTGGCAAGCCCAGGCACTTCTATCCTATATCCTATCTTGGTTAGCTGCGCCTCTAGTGAGTCAGGTCATATAGGTGGTTCGCAAAACTTGGCAATAGCTAATTGCAAATGGATGCCTTGGCTATAGGTTTTATCTCGTTGTGAATCTAAAGCGTTACTCGATAAAAGATATATACTTCGTGGCTGAAGGTAGATTTATATGTTTTTTGTGTATATATATATACATATATATATTGACTCATTACGAATTTGCACATTACGAATTCGCCTTTGTGAATTACTTCGAGACAGCGTTGCCAGATAGCGAGACGCCATCTACCTGAATCTGTGTATACTCTGTGCCAGTATTACCTATCCAAGGAACATGAAATTATATATATTATTAAAAGTTTGATATTAAATAAAAAAGATATAAAAAATAATTTTTGAGTTTGAAAATCATTTACCTTGTAAAATACATTTGCCACGTCGGTGATAATGAAAATTTCAATGCGCCAGCGGTATGACTCTCATTAATGGGTTTCGTGATTAATGATCGTTAAACTAAAGGGTGCGGTGAAGGAGGAGGGATGAATGGGTGGGAGGAGGGGGGGACTGATAGTGATGATAGAGACAGAGAGGAGGGGGGAGAAAAAAAATAGAATAGCTGCTATGTCGACAGTACTCCGACTGGGTAAATGTATTGATTGTGTCTAGTGTGCACGAGTGGTCGACTTAAACCCTCGTTGAGAATCAGCCCATCAGCCGCCCCTATCGGTTTTTGTTGAGTTATCGAATCAAAGGAGGTAGACGGCTACGAATTAGGGCTGCTTGTCAGGAAAAGTTTCGTTTTTCTAGTCGCACGCAATATCCTCCCCACCCTTGGACCTGCGAGACAAAAGAAAAGAAATAATAATAACAACAATAATAAACACAACGAGAGTCTCTCGCGCGAGTTTTAATGAATTTTCAACGTTTCGTTGCGAACTGGAATAAAATGAACGGTCGGAGAGGGTGGACAAATATGAGAACGAGATTGATGCAGGGACGAATGTTTAAGGTGAATAATACTGTATACTGATAAGGGACGTGAGAGACGAAGGGGGAGGGACCCAGTGAGGGAGTAGGGAGATAAAAAAAAATAAATATTGCCCTTTGACCCAGGAATGAAATCCATGACAGTATCAGATAAACCATACAAAATGGTTATAACGAATAGGGGTGGGGGTGGGGGTGGGGGATGGGGTGGACACGAATATATCCTGTGTGTCGATATTTCCGTATTGGACGTAAATAAATTTTGTTATTGTAAATAATAGCATTTGGCTAACGTCACTTAACCAAACGATCGTCTGACAGCTGTCAAATTTTATTAGCACGTGTTTACTTTCTCTATAACCCCGTGGATATTATTATTCTGCAATTAAGAGAGGAAACGCGCGACAAAAAGAGTCCACGTGAAATGGGATCGTGGTGTGGGTGGTGGAGTAGGGGTAGAAACAAGGAAAACAAAGGAGCCACCACCGTCACACGAGGATAAAGGTATATAAAAGGAGGTACAAGAAAAAAAGATAAAAAATTTCTCGTTCCGTCTATCGCTGCTTAATTATGATTTATGAAACGTTGAAAAGCAATCAGTGCTTTCTTTAAGGGTTTAATTCAGACGCGATAAGAGGACAGGTGAAGGCATTCGCGATAGATGCTCTCTTTAAGGGGTTAATTCGGACGTGATAAGAAGACAAGCATTCGCGGGAGATGCTGTAAAAAGATGCAGCTCCGAGCCACACTTGGCGACGGTCCTGTATAATTTTATTCGGCCCCTTTAACATTGCGCTACGGAAACAGGGGAATTAAATAAATATTAATTGCACGAGGGATAGAATAAAAGAAAAAAAAATAGAGAAACGGAATATTTACTCGATACCGAGCGAACACAAAAGCAATAATCAAAAACCAATTTCAATATCGGTTTATCCGAGCTCGGTTGACGCGCGCGTGCAGAACGGGTTGCCACGTGCGCAGGCGCCGAGCAATATTCCCCGGAACCAAGAAGCGGGTTAGAAATACCAGCAAACACATTTGCGCATCACTGCTTGCACAACAGATAGATCCTAAGCAGTTTCTGCTTGAATTTCAATGCACAAAATACCCGGTGATTCAGAACAATGATCGAGGATAGTGTTCCGTACGTACCTGAGTGGTTCGTTAAAACTAATAAACCCGCATGAAAAAATCGCATCGACGCCATTCGGTAATTATTATCCTGGGTAATTAATTTGAAAAATTAACAACTACCCTCTCGTTAAGATTTAATTAGTCCCACTCGCTACCCTCTATAATTTTCCGTTCCACAGTCTCATTGATTTTCGAACCGATCGTCACGTAGCCGATTGCTGAATCGAAGAGCCTGGATGACTTTGGGAACGCCGGAAATTAACTGGCGACACGGGTGCGAGTGAGAGGGAAAATAGCCAGAGTCAGCACAGAGCCGTGGTCGCAGACGCGTAACAGAGAAATCCACTGGACTTATTAGGAACGTATATTTCGGTTGACCAGAATGTGTTGTTTCGATTGTCGCCCCCCCCCCCCCCCCACCTCGGGGTTAAATTCAGAAACGCTGAATCGCTCGGACTATGCTCGCGTGTTTCTCTACTGAATTTAATATAAAGTTTAACGTGGAAATCAGCGTTACATGCTCTAATTGGGAACTTCGCTAATTGGATGTTTATTATTAATTCAGCCATCTGATGAATGTATTCAATTAACTATCGTTGCGTAATTTATATCAAACCAGAGCTTTACGTAGTCTCTGCTCTTGGTTCGCGTGTTAACTGTAATACGAGTTTACGTCATCGCTTTGATTGGATATATATATATATATATGGTACAGGGAATGTTTTATTGGTTAGACAGTATATCTATATACACGAGCTATCTGACGATCGATCACTATTCACTTCTGATTACGTTGTCTCTATCGATCTATATGTACTAATGGATATTGTATAAAAATAAGTTTCTTTACCCGTCGTGGGAAAGTTAACTCGATCGGTAATGTTCGCAAATTGGATGAGTCCCGATCGCACCGGGAAATCGTAAACGCTCGGGTGAAATATGGCTCGGAACTTTTGGGTCACCCTATATTTCCTGAAAGCGCACCATTGCCTCATACCGCCACTAGCGTGCTCGAGGGTTTAATCTAACAATGATTTATACCATTCAGCGACTCTCAAACTACCCTTAACGTTTCGTACCTTTTCGCCTCCCGTTATATGCCAGGTCGTAAGCGTTGCCTTAGAAAAATTTACGATTTTAGTCAAAATGAAAAACACAAAGTCTCCTATTCAAAGTGGTATAAGAGCCAGCCTTATCCCTTGCCCGTCACTGAAATATAGTCTGTGTTGAAAAAAAAAACCTACCCTCTATTTCAACCCCCCCACGAAGTAGACCAGACAAATAATCTCATCTCGATAGATTTACGGGATTTATCGAACGGGATAATCCGTTGCGATATGGGAAACATGATTTCCGAATATCACGTGGTTAAACTTCGTAGCGTCTATAGGGCATCGATATTGGCCTGATAAAGTGTATGGCAAAACTGACAAGAGGTTTAGATAAGGAAAATTATATCTATAAATTCAATCTAACAAATACTCGTTGAGAACCCCTGCACCTGACACCCTACATACTCCATAATACTACTCTCTCTCTCTCTCTCTCTCTCTCTCTCTCCCTCCCTCCCTTTCTCTTTCTTTCTCTTTCTCTCTCTATCACTTCTTCCCTCTCTCCCTCTCTTTCTCTCTCTCTCTCTCTCTCTCTGTATACATATACCCGATACACGTGTTACATATACAGAAGTACTGTGTACGCAGGACCTCATGAATGTATTATATACGCCCAGCGCATACGTCAACTGCAGTATCGCATTTCTATTGCATATAATTTTTATTACAGCCACGATTATCCGATTATGTCCTGCAGTTCTACGAACGGCCGCAGAGGTCGCTGGGAGGTAAAAAAAATTCTGAAACGCGTTACTACCAAATAAAGGGGTTGAACGATCCGTTAAAAAAAAAAAAACGAAAAATTTGACACCTAATGAAAATGCCAGTACGATCGACTATTCCTGATTGAAATACACTGTTCCTCCGTATACCGGGTTATTCAGCCGAAACGCCACCGTACGAAGATAACGCGCACCCGTTTGAGTCTCATGGTAAAACCCACGTTCGGTCGAAAGTTCAAAGTATTTTGTCGATTACGCGACACGTGTTACAACGCGTACGCGACTCTATGGGAAATGATACGAAAATTCTTTATACTATCGTTAACCATCCGTTTTACCATATGGCGCAACCCCTCGTGTGTATATATACTCAATGTATGTATATACAGCAGGCGTCGTCGATTCGCCCACGTGTTTGCTGTACAGTTTGGTACTTCGGGATTCCACCTTTTCCTCCTCCCCTTCACTTTCCTCTATCAGCGACCCAGGCCGAATCATTGCATCGCGTAATATTTGGCCGGACTGCGTCGGTATTGGTCAATTGATAGGTTATCGATGTGTTTGGGGCGCGAGCCGAATTCCCATGGCAACCCCGAAATACATTTTCACTTTGATTTTATGTGTCTATATATAGACTGTACAATCTGTGCAGCATGCACTCTATGCATGTAATCCTAACTATATTTGTTGTTCATAAACTACTTGTTCTGTGTGTGTGTGTGTGTGTGGGTTTCGGGTCCCTATGCAAATATATATACAGTATGAAAGTCCCTATGGAAGATATACCTATACTTTGTAGATACGTATATTACGTGTAATGAAATATATATATATATATATATATATATGAGTGGAGAAATTTCGCAGCAAAGGCTGGCGTATACATAAATAATTTTCAATTCGGTTCGCCATTGTTTATCGGCGTAATGAAGTCGAGCTACCAAACTTTAACGTAATTATTACGTAATTCATAAGATCGGACGCCATCTTTGTTGAATCTCGCGACTCTTTCTATACTGAAATTATTGAAAGGTAATACAGTGTGTTATAACAGCCTTGATAGACCTTTGCGATGCTGACTGATAGCAGGCATTTCAAATGGGATTTAGTTGGGCGATGTAGATTTCGAAATTTCTTTTCATCCGTATTATTGAACACGGGTTAATGACGTTTATGTATTTAATATGAGTATTGCGTCATTTTTGAAAACGTTTCTCGTCCAATTATAAGAATTTTTTTTTTTTTCGTTACTCTGCAAAGGGATTCCTGATAGTCAGCGAGGACAGAGAGAGAGAGAGAGAAAGAGAGAGAGAGAGAGAGAGAGAGAGAGAGAGAGAGAGAGAGAGAAAGAGAAATAAAGTTCAAAAAAAATTGTAGACGTTTCACGTGTGCCGAATGGTTCGAATGTAATTTATAGAGAAGGCTGAAATAATAGGCGTAAGGGTTGGTGGTAGGGACGGGGGGGAGGGGGGGGGAGATATATAGAGCAAGCGAGAGAAAGATAATAGACTAGGGGTGGATCTCTATGAAAAGTTAAGAGAAAGCGTTAAACTTTCATCCAGCGAAACCGGTATCACACGCTCGAAAAGCTTCTCTATATATGAAACAGGAGGAAGGTTTAAGGGTTGAGAATTGCTAAAGCTAGGATACGCAGTCTACTTACTGTACAGACTGTACACGAAACTGTCAGCAGTATTTTCTACGTATAGGTATACATTCGAAATTCAATGCTCCTCTTGATTCCCCGCAATTTTCAATTTCAATTTCAATTATCAGTAAATGCAGCTGCGAATAGATCTGTGATAACAAATTTTCTGGGTTTTTTTTGGCCACGTGCGTATCCCGTATCGAGATTAAATTTCCAGGAACAACGTAACGACGGGTATCTGGTTTGGTTAAACGCGTCTCTATAACGTCCCTTTGTATGCAACCCAAAAGCCCGTGTCGGGTTTATACAGTTCATAGGGCTTGCAGTGACGTCGATAACAAAAGGATCTCCCTATAGAGATACCATTAGAAGTTTAGGTTACGTCCCAACGTTGAGAATCAATCGTAGAAGCCTGATGTACGCAACACTTACTTCGCTCGAGTCCCCTAAGCGATTCGTCCTGCGTAATCTGGGCTTTCGTGTGTCACCGCCGTGAAGTGAGTTTCTTGTTTCGAACGTTGAGGAGTAAGAGAGAGAGAGAGAGATATATATATACATATACGTATTCACGTGGAGAGAAAGAGAAAGAAAAGCGGCTATAGAGGGTGTCAGAAAGACACGGGGAGGGAGAGTTAAAGGGAAAAAGAGTGTAAAGCAGAGAGTATATATAAGAGTTAGACAAGGGTGAAGAGGAGGGTGGGTGGGTTTGCGAAAGAGTAAAGAGAGCGAGAGAGAGAGAGAGAGAAAAGAAGAAGAAAAAAAAAAGTATCCATAGTAATATAAAGAGCCGCCGGTAGGTGGGGACGGGGTAGAGGTGGCTACTATCGGAAAACAGAAAGTAGCAGCGATGCTTGTAGCAGCCAGAGGGTTGTTGGAAACAAGTTGGAAGGAAAGGTACGGATGAGCGTGAGCTAAAAGATGACAGTGGGAGCCCAGGCAACAACAGTGGCTCCCAAACCGAATAAAACCTTATTTCCCATATAAATAACACGTTTTCGAAGTTTTTTTTTTTTTTTTCGTGAGACCAATGGCGCAAAGTTAAACGAAATACAGTGGTGGATGGATGGGGAATGAGAAGGTTAAATCGGGGGATGATAGCATAGGGGGAGAAAAGGACTAGGCGTAGACACTACCTGGGGTGAGAAATTTGCCCTACCCTCCGTTTCCCTCGTCCTTGTCGTATTTATTTATCCACTTTCTGAGAAGCCGCAAAGGATAACCAGCCACGGATAATAATCTCGGGGCGAAATAAAACCTACAGCAACGATACTAAAATAGCCTAAATTCGTTGACGAGTGTTATCGTTGTTGCGCGACACCTGGATGGTTCGGTGTGAACTCTCTGGATGTGTCCGGAGGTGATGGAAAGTTTTTAGGGGGGTCGGTAGGGGTTGTCAACTAATTATACGGGACAGGAGATACTGCGGGATGGTATCGAACAAAGTCATTTAGGTACTTTGATAAATTTTGTCGACGTACTTTGTTACGCTTGGATACGAAGTGCCGCGAGAGACGTGATTCTCTTAGGTTTTCCGAAGTCCCGAGCTTTGCGTTTCTTATCGGGAGCTGTTAGACGTCATTCTTGTATATATAATTTCATGGTCTCGAAAACTTACGAAAACCTTCACCCTTTCGAGAAAAGTAAATTACGTTTGCTCCCCTAACCCCGTTTCCCTCTCCTCCCGTAACCCACCGTTCTGCTGTATTACTCGAGTCTCATAAATAGCCTGCACGCGAACACAGCCACGGGGTCGAATTTGCTAGTCGGCGTTACGAAATCAATGAAATTTTAACGAATTTAAAATATTTTTTATATCTTCGCTCCGGTGGCTGCTTCTACTTGGGATTGTTAAGAATCGATCGATGCTTACGTCTTTGATTATTTTTTAAACCGTTTTTCTATCTCTTAGCAAGTAGAGCGGAGTTTATTGCACAATCAAATTATCGTCAAAACAACGTCTGGGTAACGATCTACTCACTGCATATATAGCATAAACCATGGAGTTTCCCCTTTGTACATTATGTTTATACATGGAGTCTCTGTGTATATTATACGAGCCAGTAATTTACATCAATTCAGCGTATAGTTAGATTACATTCTAGGGATAAGTGAGTTCACTGAACATCCGTTACGAGTCGCTAGCTATCGCATGAAGGTCGGTAAGGTAGATTTAAATATATAGAGTAAAGGGAGATTCATAAAAAATTTTATGCGATAGACTGAAGAGCGATAAAAATTATTTTAGCAAAATAGTCCGACCTTACTACGAATCATGAGATACATTTCTCATTAGCCGATAACAAAGAACCCACCACTTTGTCTCTTTTCCCTCCGTATGAAATGAAGAATTGGTTCGATGGTAGAATACCGTAGGCGGTCGGTAAAGTAGATCTCAACAGAGAAACATGGCCGATAGTGCAAACGTAGTCATACAAAATTATATAAAACAAAACTTTTCGATATTTATCTTGTTCCGTTTTCTCTTGTCTTACAGGACGAAGTTCTCACAATCTCGGAAAAGGTGGTCGTGCGTGTTCACGATCTGGTCACGTGGTTGTCTCCGTCCCTGGAGTGGTCCTGCGGCAGGGAAGTCTCCTGTCCCCCTACACCGACCTCATCTCCAGAGAACAGTCCCTTAAAACCGGAGATTCTACAGCCACAAGTACTGACCGATCCTGGTATCGACTTTTCGGACGTGGAGAAGCAACAAAAGGAATACGAGAACAATTGCGGCTCGTCGAAGAAAAATGAAAGCAACAATCAGCCAAGAGTCGTAGTGCTGTCGTATCCCAGGTACTGCCGGTATCGGGCTCTACTACGTAGACTAGAGGGTGCCGAGCCATCTTGGTTATGTTCCTCCGTGGCAGCTGCACTTGGTGGTTTCACAGCGTTACCCGGTACCAGGGTACTTTTCTGCAAGGACACCTTCGACTACCCCGATCTGGAAACGCACGAGTTACTTTGCAATCACTTAGGTAAATAAATCGTAAAAGAAAATACTTTTATATTTTCCCCATTACCATTTTCATTCTCTTGCATCTCTTCACTTTGTCTCTCCAATGCTTAACCTCGTTTTCTATGGTTTCGCATAACGCCGTGACCTTAGCGCTCAGTCTGGAACTTTGTTTTGTTTATACTTCGGGGGGACAAGGCTCACGTGGGTCTGTCGGCGGGTACTACTACGTCGCTTTAACGCATTTAACCATCCACAGGCCCAAGCAGCTCCCCACTAGGCCCACTTTTTCTCGCAGTGGTAACGCGTGCGCCTGCCAATTGCATTTGGATCTTCGTTCTCTCGTGTCAAGCATTGGTCGTTCTCGGTGTGTTTTTCTCTATTCCCAGTGATAGCCGCTTCGTGACAGCCATACACGTTAGTCAGTGCGTCACGCAAGCCTCGCGTTGGACACGTGCTTTTTTGTTTGTTGCTAAAGTGTTGTTTACTAATTGGACCATGGGCATCTTCATGAGGATACAAGGAAACGAGATAGTGTACTTTAAGATAATTTGTAAGAACTTCTTTTTTATCTATGAAATAAGAATTTTCCTCTAGTTTTATTGGACTGTTCTTTGTATCACTGTTGAAAGTCTCTATGAGAACTGACAGATACTGGATGTTGATAAATAATTGTTTAGATTGATTCTAACGATGCAGTGTACGCGTTGTTATCGTCAATCTAGTCAATGGTTGTCAAATTTTATATTGATTAGTTTCTACATTGAACCCGACGGAAATGTTAAAAAATCGAAGGCCTGCAAATGTCAAATTAATTACAGATTAATTAATGCATAGATACATATAAACCTTTACAGGGCCGTGAAGATATATTTGCATGATATTTTCGCACAAGATACACGTTGAACTTGCATAAGATTTTTTTGCTTTAGATCTTACCAAAAAATTTGCCGGGCATCTACAGGTTTATAGTTTCTATCGTTTGGGAATGGATTTCGAAATTGGATAATGACAACAGGAATTAACTGCTTTGTCTATTGACTCGGGACCAAATACAAATATGTCACCATCGTCCACATGTGGTCTAGAGTGTGTCGTGCTGGAAAAGGTGTCACGTTCGTGTGACAGCACGTTTCTATTTGTTTTTTTCGAAATTTTGAAAACCCATCTACGTATACGACACATTGAAAACATTTGAAATAGAATCTATAGAAATTTTCGTACGATCGGATTAAAATTATCGAACGGAAGAACGAGTGATATTTTTTTCATTGTGGTTACGTCATACGTCGTTTGAAAAAAAGTTTTCATGCGTCTGCCACCTACACGTTATCCTGTTAGTAAATCAAAAAAAAAAGGTAATCGATATTTATTTTTTAGCACCAAAACTGAAGGGGCGGCCTCGACGAAAGCGTAAAAAGCGCAGCGCATCTCCTGGTGAATCGAGCAACGAAAGTGAAGCGTCGGTGGCGTCGGTGGTTGCCTCGACGTCACGGGGCGTCCCGACGTCCTCTAGCCTCGTCCAGGCTCTCCGGCCACCCGCATCCGGGGTCCGTCGTAGCGAACGAAAAACGAGTGCAGAGGAAAAGAGGTTCCTGGCCGACATACAGACATTCATGAACACCCGGGGCACGCCGGTCGGCAAAATGCCTTTATTGGGATACAGACAGAGTGAGTGGAATTATTTTTACATAAAAAAAAAATAAATTGTCAGAGTATTTACTTTTATAACTGCAGCAACTTCTCAAGCAACTTTGTTCCAGCCTATTTCCTAGGCTACAATGTTGCCGATTGGTGCTGGCGAATTTTCCGGCGTCCCTCAGAACTTTTCGTTCGCTTTATACCTAAAGTTTCTGTTTCACTTACCTCTGTGCAGTTGATCTGTTTCTATTCTACACGAAAGTGCAGACCTTGGGTGGTTACGATTCCGTTAGTGCTGGACGCCTATGGAAATCTATATACGATGACATTGGCGGCAACACCGGATCCACCAGTGCTGCTACCATCACGCGAAGGCATTACGAACGGTAAGGGATTTTCTAATAAGACGATACATTCGTCTCGGACGGGACGTTCTTTCTGTTTGTTTATTTGCTTTTTCTCATATTTTGATGACCTGCACGAGTTTTCGATATTTGTATTATAAACGTTGGATCTAACGACGTGATTTATTCGCAGGCTGTTGCTACCTTACGAAAGACATCAGAAGGGAGAAGAAACAAAAGTCAGACCGACCCACGGTAGGCGTACCAAATCCAGCAGTATGTCCGAGGACAATGTAGAAATAAAGCAGGAACCTGGGGCATCGCATCCGTCCCAGACGCCACCGCCACCTCCTGGAACACCAACCTCCACGGCGGTGACGCCACCGCCATTACAGTCCATTCTTTCATCGGTAATTAACTCTTTGTATAAGAAGTATTTCTTAAAGCACCTTTGTTACCTTTTTTTCGAAGACAATAATAATAATTATTTTCAATTTTATTTCAGCCCTTCCTACCGGGCGACAAGCCCCGAGCAGAAAGTGGAAAGACGTCCTCGTTGCGTAGCGTCAGGGTGAAACCGGAACGCCTTAAATCACTGAACACGATAATAGCAAACAGTACGTCACCCGCGACGCAGAGTAATCCGTTGCCGAGTCCTCCTCCGTCGGTAAATACCCCGACGTCAACGCCCTGTAGCACGCCGTCGACAACCCCGACGGGAGGTCAGAGCGTCTTGGAACGGCAACTCAACAGCCCGTTGATGTCGCAACAAGTGGCCCCGGAAAGTCCTCCGCCGACTAGTCTGCCAGTGGTGACGACGGTACCAAACGCAACTAACGCATCGACCGTCGTTACGTTAACCCCACCGCCGGAGAAGGACCTAAAGGAGATGAAACTGGACCCGAAGCAGACGTCCCTGCTGGCTCAGGGTAAAGAGAACATACCGCTCTTCGGTGAGAAGCCAATAGTCCCACCTAGG
Organism: Calameuta pygmaea; assembly: GCA_031762395.1. Taxonomy (NCBI): domain Eukaryota; kingdom Metazoa; phylum Arthropoda; class Insecta; order Hymenoptera; family Cephidae; genus Calameuta; species Calameuta pygmaea. Next base: position 156,290 of record JASANN010000145.1, on the reverse strand, counting down.
TCGCCGGAAGTTATCGACCTGGAGACCGAGAGCGACACCAGCAGAGACAAGATCATCATTCCCAGCTTCAAGAAGCGAAAACTCGAGATTCTGCGCGAAGGCGGACTCGAGGTCACTGCCGTGGAATTGGACGCTAGACCGAGCGTCATCCAGGCGACCGTAGCTCCGGCTTCCATGGCGCCGACGCTTAACGCTAAAGCCGAAGAAAAGACTGCCTCGCCGTTTCCCACGCCCGTCACGGCGAACTCCATGCCCAAATTAATTTCCGTCACGGTCACACCGGACATCAGTCACATGCTACCGTCGCCACATGAGAGTCCCAGGCCGAATCGACTGCCAACGCCTACGAAGCAGCCAGCAATTAACAACAATAGTCACGCCCATAACAATAATAACAACAGCACCTCGTTGAACAACAACAACAACAGCAGCAGCAGCAGCAACGTGGCGAACAGCAGAATCATCAATTTAGGCAGTTCGAATAACGCGACGCTTCTACAGCTCTATGCCAATGCAAATGCCAATGCAGTAGCGACGTCTCAAAGTAATAGTAATCATCGGTTCGTTCCTCCGGGTTTACCTAACGGAAGGATAGTACCTCCAAAGGTAACACAGTCCAGGTCCATCTTCGCACACAACGAGAGGACGGTCTACGGGAATCCAAAGGACATTCTGATGCCAACCAAGTATCCTCATCAGCATCCACAGGCACCCACTCACCCACCAAGGAGCAATAATCATAGCGGTGGGGTGTTAGACCTAACTCAGAGACCAGGGGAGAAGCAGACCTTTTCCAGACCTAGTCTCGAGATCGTAAGGGTGCCAATAGTGCCCAGACCCAATCCTTTAAATTTAGAAATGAAAAATAACGTCAGGGACAAGCAACAGGAACCCCAAAAGAAGTCATTCGCACCTTATCCAAATATGCTCGACAGTAGAACAATGATATCGAATAACCTGGAGATAACACTAGTGAATCCCAAGCAAAAGTCTCATCCTGCTGGTACACCGCCTCACATACCTCCGCAGCATCAAATGCCGCCAACCCCGACAACGCGAAACAACGTAATGCCAACTGCGAGGAGACAACAAGCAAACGGGAAGTATCCACCAAGAAGCGAACCGGTCTCGCCGTACACACCAAGAAAACCAAATCATCCAGTAATACCAAACGTGCCGAATCTAAATCAGCTTAACAGTGTAGCCAACGCGTCCTACGGCCGTGCGACCCAGCAACAAATGGCCATCGAGAGAAGAAAAGCCGAGGCGGCCAAGGAGCATCGCAGGACGAGCGAAGGCGACAGATCAGCAATGATACAGCAACATCAGCAGCAGCAGCAGCAGCAACATCATCAACAGCAACAGCACGAAGCTGCCAATCACAGACAATCGTCGGACTCGTCGCGTCGGCACAGCGTACCAAATGTATCCACTGGCTTGATGCTGGCTCTGCCGCAAAATCCTGCCTTCCTTTCGCAGCTGCCAAACCCAGCTGGAAAGTTCCTGCCGATTTTTGATCCCGTTTATTATCCAGCCTTCTACAACGGTCTCCTACCGCCGCCAATGGCGCCTGCGTCGACTCCATTCCTCGTACCGGAACTGAGCACTTACTACAAGGAGTTACTAGCCTCCTCGCAACCAAGACTGGCGATGGCCGGACAGCATCAACCTGCTGTCCCTACGTCCAAGTAGAGACGATGAGGGATCTCATACGTAGGCAGGGTTCACATTTGGCTGTGCTCTCAATGGCGGATTCCAGTCTGGATTCTCTAGGAGCGACAGTATAAGAACCGTCAGGCTTCTCGTCGTAGATAGGAACGAAGAATTAATCGATCCGTTTTAATACGGATTATATATATATATATATCTCGATACGCTGTTACTTTACTCGACCGATCGTCGTTTCTGTTTTATCCGCTGTCGATAATTTTCTTTTTTTTTCCTTTTCCAATCCAATACGGTCAATGCGCATGCGCGTGTTGTTTAAATCTTTGGAATAATCGTCGCGGAGTCAATGCAATCGATCATGTGATCCTGAAGAGTCAAAGTGTCGAATGGCTTATATTTGCATATTTTTTCAAACCCTGTGATAAAAGTTGTGGACGCGTCCATGTATGAATATAAAGCGTAGTTTTCATTTTGTTCGCAACAGACGGTATACGTGAAAACATTGTTGAGATTGCGCAGGAGTGTTATGCGCATGTCCGTATGTGTGTCTTTTTAAAAGTATGTTGGAGACGAAGGGACGGTGTATGGATATGGAGAGAACAAAAAAAAATAGTTGGCGTAGTCGCGAACCCTTCGATTTATTCGCACCTAGGAGAAAAGCGTCTGAGTGTCCTAAGTATTAAAGGAAATAAGAGTGAGAAGGAAGCGTATTTAAAAAAAAAAAAAAGAAAAAGCAAAGCGTACGGGCAACTTTTTTTTTTTATTGTTTTTATGATGGTTTACAATGCCGTGAATTTTCGCCATAGGCGACGGCGATTATTAACGAGACGCAATAAAACATGCGATTTTTTTAATTAACGAGCGACGGACTTTTTCATTAATTTAGCATTTCTTCATCACCCCCCCCCCCCCCCCCCCCCCCAACCCACATATAAGTTTTTCAACGTGTGATGTGATAAATGCGATTTGCGAAGGGATGACCGACGGACCACCGGGTATATAAATAAATATATATATATATATATTATATATACGAATATAAATAATCTATCTAGATGAAAAAAAAAAGGGTTAAGATTTAGGAATGACTCCTAAGACAATTCTAACCTATCGAATAAGTTAGCTAATTTTCATGATTAAATGAAACGAGAATTAATAAAACCGATTCTGTAATCAATAGTCATGGCTCTTGGATGTGCGCAACCGATGTAACGGGAAACGAAAACGCTACTGTATATATTTGTACATAAAACACGTAAAACAATAAGTTAGCTAACTTCAGCATTATCTTGGAATAATTACTCTACGCGTTTAAGTTTATTATTATAATATCGAAATAAATGTACAGGATGTCGTCGTAATGATGATCGTGGACCGTGGGTACACGCGTGCCTTCTTCATAGTCCCGTTCATGTAATTACAATTATCTATTACAAATTGATGGAAAGAAGACACTAGTGATTATTTCTTGTTTTTTATTATTATTATTTTTTTTTTTTTTATTATTTTATTATCACTTTAACGCCCAAGGGACATCGATATCTTTATGCGCTCCGCGAGTTTTCATCTTGATTAATAATTTATATATATATATATTTTTTTTCCCTTTTATTTATTGCACGTGCACGTTACTCGCGGTTTTCCACGTATTCTCGCGACACTTGGTATATCCGTGTTAAGGGAGAATAAAATAAAAGAAATCGTAGAAGTATAAACGAGATGCTCCTTCTAGGATATTTTGATCAAAATAATTGAAAAAAAAAATGGTATGAGCTGTAAAACCGTAATATCTGTAAACCTAAAACGTACGCGGTATGAGTACCGTCTGACCGGATCATTTTAGCAAATTTAAAAAAAATATATCGATGTCTTTCAAGATGATTGAGGTCGAACGAAAGAAACAAGAAACTAACCAGTAAGCGCGGGAAAGGATTGAAATTTAAATGGAAATTAATTATATAATTAAATAGGGTACCTCCTCGCGAGACGTACGGCTGTAATACGATTGTTCCTGGGATAAATTGAATAGGTCAACAACAACAACAACAAAGAAATAATAATCTGACGGTGATTTTTATTGTTATATTTTTAACAGTAAAAACCTATCCTTTCTTATCACTCGACCGTGAAACAGCACACTTGACGTAGACAATGCCATGCGTTTTTAGTTTGTACGTTGCACGTACACGGGGGAATTTAGTAAAATTTTTGAAATTTTCTGGTGCTTTGTTAAGTGATTTTCGACTACGTAGCCACCTATGCTGTATTCAGAGAGATACGTAAAATCGAATTAGAAAAAAAAAATGATAACTCGAGCGAAACTTGTGAGTAACATTGAAATATTACGGAGCGAGCTGGAGGGTGAGTGGATTTGCGTCATTTTTTGTTTGAAAGTGAAAAAAAAAACTTATACAGATCTCCAAAATTAAAAAAAATAATTGTTATAGCTTTTTGGTCGCTGTACATTCGTAAAGAGTTGACTGCGATTTTCTTTTTTTCAAAAATAATAAATATATTTAAATTGGCGCTAGTTACCCTAATCAGTTTTCACGTACGTACTGATAACGCGGCAGTGTGTTTTATTTTCATTGTTGCCACGTGGTGCGAATGATAACAGAAATTCATTTCCTTTAGCAGACGCGCGCAGAGACTAGGATGAATGCTTGAAAAATGAAATTTTTTTTTTTTTTTTTTGTTATTTCTCAAAACATCCGCCGACTCCTTTCCCACTCCTTCTTTGCGATAAGGCCCGATAAAAAAGGGTTCCCTGTTAGAGATATGTGCCATAAAATTGCTTAGGTAGGACTTTGTAAGATCACACGAGGTAGCACCTGTTCTATACGATGGATCGGATTATTATTGAATAATAAGTTATACATGGTATTTCCAGTTTGTTTTCGTCATTATTTTCTTTTATTATTTTCGATGAGAGAGCAAGAGAGAAAGAGATTGAGAGACACGCCTGTCAACTTTTTGAATAAAAAGTAAAGGGTGGGGGGAGGGGGGGCGAGGATGTCAAAAAAGTGCAAATCCCACGAAGAAGATTTTTGTATTTTTTTTTTCCATTGTTACGTTACAGCCGTGTTGTTTTTTTAGATGTCAAATTTTAGCATGATGATCGCATCTATGTGTATGAGTGAGAAGAAACGTGTGAGAGTGTATAGATATGTGTACGCGTGCGTGTGTGTATATGTGCGCGGTGACGCGCACACGAGTGTAAAAAGGTCGGAGGTTAATGAAGTAACGAGGAAAAAAAAAAGTTAATGTTCATTTACGTTTGCGAGTTTTTTTTTTCCTTCATTTTTTTGTACACCTAGCAGTGATCTTAGAATAACCCCCTGTTTCTTTTCCTACTTTAATAATAATTATTATAATACAAATATTTTTTATTATATGGGCATTTCAGTTCCTAAGTTGGAAATAAAATATCTACCACGAACCGCGCCTTGTTATTCCACCACCGAAAGCCGTGAGGGATGTTTTTTCTGTTTGATGTCAGTGGAGGAGGGATGATTTTTTAATTTTGTTAACGTTTTTTTTTTTTTCTTTCGCGATTCGCCACTTTAAACTTATCTTGTAACATTCGCCAAATGCTATTATACCGGAGTTACAATTACGTTATAATTGCTTATGGTAGTGGAATTGCAATGGACCTTAATTACAAGGCTGGCATAGATTGCTGCAATACGCCGAGTCCACGAACCGGTAGAATATTTATTCTGTTTTATCCAATGGGCGCTGCGCAGTTTTCCTTATGCCGAGTTCACTGGCACAGCATATTCCGGGCCAGTCCATTGGAGCATCTAGGTTAGGAAAATTTTGATTGGCTCGGAAGGGTCGGAGGATGAGTTGCGGACGACTGTGAACACGGCATAAGACACATATTGGTCTGTCTAAGAAGGAAAAAAAAAGAGATTGCATAGGAATGCACCGGCATGTGCCGCGAAATTTAAAATCGTTTTATGGCAGCCATAAACTGATAACCTGTTTAACCAGTCGGGCAGGAGCGCAGATACGTTTTGCGTTGCAAAGTTGTTCTTCTCTTTTCATTTTAAATCATATCGCTTTTTAGAGAGTACATTTAATGAAAGTTTTCCATCCCTTGTGGTTGACGCCGTCGCCGTAGCCGCGGCGCTACAGGTCGCTTCATGTCCAATATGGCCGACGCAACCGTCCAATGAGCTCCTGAAATGACCTCATGGAAAATTCAATTTAATTACTGGAGGAGACCGAGCGTGTCTTCGTTGTATTTGACGATTCTCATGGGACGACTTGGAACACTGTCGCAACCGACGATTTCGAATAAACTTCTAGTCGCGTAAGTGAGTGACATTGGCAACGCTGCGGTTTCTCCCTTGGACGTCACGACGACTCTGGATGGGAATATGTGGTTGGGAATGTATATATGTAGGCAGTGGAATTGAATCTGTGTTTGCATCTCCACCCTTGTGACATAGGCAAACATATCCCTCCCTGTAGCATCGTTGCGCATCGTTGCATGCAAAACCCACCACCCCCTGTGCACCTACCGTTGCAGAATTCGTTCGAAGAGATGGAATTCGTGGAGATACGAAACGGCAGGTTACAGAAGGATACACGCGAATGCGAAGTACAGATTTATTTTTTATTGTTTTTTATTATCAATCCCCATCCGCTGCTGGAAGGATGCATGGGAATAATTACTTCCGACTTCCTTTCTTTCCTGAGGTTCTTCTCAACCGTTTACGGCGTAGCTACGGGACTCAGGGGTTATCCTTGATAAAAAAAAAACTAACGGCTTTTTTCGGAACTAGGATTAGTCTCTACAGCGCCATCTGGCGATATTTTTCAGAACCAACGAAAAGTGTTTCTCCAAAGCACAGCATCGTCATTACCAACAGCATCAATATGTTGCAAAAATGTACTTTTTCTCATATTTTATTTATTAATCGATTCGAGTAGAAGTCAAGAAGTAGAAAAGTAAGGAATAGAGGTATAAAGTTAGAGAAGAAATAAAGAAAGAGATGGATTAGGAAGTAAAGAATGAAAGGTGAAGAAATAAAGAAATTAAGAAAAAATAAATGTAGAAGAAGAAGGTTGGAAATGGATAACAGGGGGGAATGGTGTTTCCAAGAGACCAGTACAGGACACCGGCTGGAAGAAGAATGAACGCTCCGGGTCCGGGTACTGCCTAGGCATTCCCCCCACTCCTCGGCTCCACCCACTCGCCAAGTCCTGCGCACATCTTCCAATACTTTTAAATATTATTTCCCAGGATTTCTGATGTCTAACTATTGATATCTAACCGAATCGATTTAATGAAATATTTTAATTTTCCAAAAACTTAATTTATTAATATTTCAATTTGAGCGTAATTTTTTTTCGACATTTTGCAATTTTAATTCAGTTTTTATTTAGTCCGTACGTTTTGCGAGATTTCGATTTAGCCTCAATTTCATATTTTGAATATATTCTGAAATTAAGTATATGTTCGACCAATCGCAAATGTGGGACTGGTTCGAGGCTTCTCCGTCCAGATAGCGCGTCGACACCAGAATACACACGCATTAGAGAGCCACCCGGTATAAATCCATGCGTTTCACGAAGCTCACGTATATCAAACGTAGTATATCTATATATACTCAACCAATCAAAAACGTGGACATGGTTCGACAGTCCTCCGCTCAGGTGGCGCGACGACGCTAAAATAAAGTTAGTTTCAAGAAAATTGGTCCACTGGCAATCGTCCTACTCGTATCTGTTGATACCCTGTGACTTTTCATCGGAATATCCAACAAAATAAAATCGAATCCGTATCACAGAAATATAACTAGATTCTTTTTCCCTAGGAAACCATAATTACAATAGAACAATTTTCCTAATCCTTTATAACTTATTTATCATTCTCTATCTTATCCATCGTCGCAAACAGTTTATTGATGTTTCTTAAAATTATTCACGTTCTACCAGAAGCTCAAACTTTTATAATTTCTTACTGCGGTGTAACTTCGAGTGAAAATATCGTCTGTCCCTGCAAGATAAACGACAATAATATTCACGATCACTTCTGGCGTCACTCTCACTCTCTCTTTCTCTCTCTGTTTTACCGACCGATCTCGAGATTCCCACGTGAATGCTCGCGGGTTTCGCGACTCGCGCGAGTGACAGTCCGTTTCGGCACGGACGCGCGGTTCAAAGGAGGTCGCGTGTCGTTGATCTTTTGCTGTAGGCACAGGTGTCGCGGGTCCGTTAGCGGGATTCGTCATTTAAATGCGCGCTGGTGACGCCTAAAGATATTAACGTGCGACTGTCGAATCGTAATTATAACGACGCGAGATAGTTTTTTTTTTTCGGGGTGACGCAGGGTCACGATGATTTTCATGCCGCGGATTTTCTAAATATCAGAAACATCGAACACCGAAAAAGTGTAGGCGTATCTAGTCTGGGTCATTGGGATAGCATCGAGGTTACATATTGAGAACGAGTAAGTAAGCCACGGCCGATCGGGGTCAGTTGGACAAAAAATCCTAAAAATTATACACTTCTCCTCTTACTCCTATGACGATCTCGTTTTTCTTCTTTTTGACTTTTGTACTCTCTTCCACCTCGTCTCCTATCACGTCTTCGCTCGCAAAAGGAACTTCAAGGCGAGACAGATGATAGCTCCGCAGGAATATCGCTGATCGACGTGATGTCTGTCTATCGCGAATATAAGGCTTCACCCTAAGACGCGGTAGGGTTATCGAATTCAGTCTTTACACTTGCGGAGAATAGATAAGTATCGGCCTTCCTGGACGGTTAGGCAGTCTGTGGCAACTGGCCAGTCGCATTCTCGCAAGGTCAAGTCATTAAAATAGCTGGAATTCGTGGAGTGACGTGACCTTCGCTTCCTTTTCGCGGATCGTCGAGTCTCTTGTCGATCTGCGACGGATTGTCGCAACGCGGGATTTGTGTTGTGGATGCGCACTTCAATGCTGTTTGAAACGTATGTGTATACAGGGTGTATTGTAGAACAAAAATAATCTATTTTTTAAAACAATGCATTTTTTCATGGCAAATATTTTTTTCTTTTTTTTAGTATGTTTAATATTTTTTTTTTTACATTTTTCACAATACATAAAATTTTACCAAACGGTAAATTATGATGGATTTACACGGTTTTCTTTTCATGATTTTCAGTACGTTATTAGTGCAACGTTTATTTTATTTTTTTTTTTCATTTTTTTCTCCTGTCCCTTTCTCTTCTCTTTTCTCTCTGCATCTGCTGATGATTGGCAACGCTCGACGAGCCGCGGGAGGTACAGGAATCCAGGCAACGGCTTAAATGGCCGTCCCGTTTTATTTTATGATTTTACTACAGTTGGCTTCGAGCACAGTCAAGACCGGAATTGTGCGAGCTTGCAGGAGAAGCTGTTCTTCTCGTTTGAGACTACTGGTGTAGTTCATATTAATTTTCAAAATTTCATACCAAAAGTTTGGGGTTCGGATCTTGACTTGAACTTCGTCGGTATCGACGACCGACCGTCGAGACGTCGGAACATTTATGACGTCTGGCAAAATAGTCAAATTCTCTTCAAAGATTCTAATATGCTTTGTAGGTTAAATCAACGTTTTCTTTTTTTTTTTGGTTATCATCTCAGAGACAATCTTAAGAAAGAAATCTACTTATGCAGTGAAAATTTAAAAATTTTCATTACCTTTAAATTCATTGGTAGGTTCATCTTATTTCAAATTATATATATAATTCATACGGTAATTCGAATTTCATTTTTTTTTTTTTTTTTGAAATACTATAATAACGATCGATTTTATTAGTTCGGTGATTCTCAATAAATTTAATTAACGAGTGACTTTAACGAAGTGAAAGTACTTTTCGAAAAATGTCAAAGATTGAAAATAAAAGTATATAAATATCTCGTAAATGTACTAAAATTTGAAAATAATTTATTAAAAAATTACTCGGCTCTCTAACTAGAGAAGAACTAAAAGAGCTCCTCGGGACGTATAGTCGCCTAATAAAATGACGAGGCAGCCAGCCGCCATGACCCCCCGACCTGACGACCCCCGTACGTTCCTGGGTTCTCCCGAGGGGTGAGAAGGGCCGGGGGTGAACCTTATTGATTTTTAGGGTGACACTGTCAACCGGCGTTGAGTCCCGCGATGGGAGACTTTGAAACGTGAAAAAAATGACGCGGAGCGACACGCGCGAAAAAAAACCCTGTCCACGAATCGACCTGACGAACGGACCTATCCCAGCATCACCAAGAGCCTCTGGCACTTCCTGGTGAAACTGATTCGGCGCCTCTCGAATCTACGTACCGTCCGGTAAAAGTGCAGTGTGTGCAAGAGTGACAGAAAATAGTAACGGCGGCGAGGTGCAGTGCTGTGGTCGGGGGTGCTTTAGGCGCAGGGCCGTACACAGCCGTATTATTAGTTGGGGCGAAGTGCGCAGGGTGCCCGCGTCTTTCAAAACTTTTCTCCAAAAAATCAATTACACGGAGAGACAGATCCTTGTAGGATAATCCTTAAATTTCACATCCACTACCAACCTCAATAAAACAATTACTTATTATCAAATTACTATACTCTCGCTCGAACGATGATTCAAACGTATTCCTGACCCTTCAAAAATTTCATAACACCCGTGCGACTATATTATTTTTTTTTTTGTAAATTCCACCATCAACTATTCCTTGTAGAAAAAGAAAAAGAAAATTACACGAGTCACGTTTATTCGATTCTGCGAAAATGACGAAGCGCGCAACGTCGCCTTGGTAGACGGGCGGGCACTAGGTGCCGCAGAAAGTACACGGCGTTGTGGTTGAGTGGCAAAAGCGTCAATCGTCTCTCGGTGATTCCTGAGTGCTGACGTCGCGACGAGTAACGCCGGTAAAACGGGAAACCGCGCTGACCAATTAAGGTGAGCGTGCGATTGAAGTAGAGAAAAAAAATAAGGTAGAGGGGAAAAGAAAAAAAAAAAAGCAAAAGAAAGTGAAGTCAGGTACCCGCAGACGTTAACACAGTTTTAGATAGGGTCGGTTTCGCTGCATGCAACAGGCGACACTGCGTAGCCGAAGTTTCCGATTACGCGATCGAAACTTACTTGGAAAAGTAATTCCTTCTCGTGGCGGACATAATGGGCCGTCGGTATTGAAAGACGCAACCAAGTATGAAAGGCAGCAGCCCCGTTTGGCAGGCCGGGTTAGCATAGACAGTTCCGCGTGGTTTGAACAGAGTCGAACTTTCTCACGGAGGAACTTGAAAAGATTTAAAGTTCCAGCGGAATTATAAATCGCGTGACTCGGCTGCCAAGTTTCTTCGCCGGCGTCAAATCCTCGTCCACCCCTTCGTCCACCCTGACTAACCAATCCACGAGCTTCTACAGGCTTTTGCTATTGGTACCTTTGACGAAGGGTGGAGGGGTGGCTCCCGCCAGAAATTGTCCTGGGTGGATTTTCGAAAACGTGTACGCGGAAGGGGGTGCGGAATTCAAAATACGACAGTTCTTACTTTTCGAATGACTTTTTATTGTTTTTTTCCTCTATCTCCTTCAGCTCTACCTTGCTGCTCTTTTATTTTCAACCTTCGACCCTTCACCCCTGTGCACTCTGGTGAGGTAGAAGAAACGGTGGTGGCTCTGAGCTAGACTTGCGCCGAGCTCGTATTATCCGCGGTGTGAAAAATAAGGGTGGGAGAAATTGTCCTGCCCCCCTCTCTCTCTCTCTCAGTGAACTTTTACCCCTTTTTTAACTATTTTCTTTTTTTATACGAACTCTATTCAATACTTACGGACAGCATTGAGCAAGCTGTCTGCTGGTAACCAGAGGGCGTTGGAGCATCGTGTTGTCAACTTTAGGGGGGTTGGTGATTGCAATGTGCCTGTGCAGTGGGTGACGACAGTGGTAGTGACGTCGTTGGTGGCGTCGCGAGGTCGGCGAAAAGGTGACGGCGTCCAACAGTGTTTGTGTGTATTTCGCGTGGTTCAACGGGGGTGGCAGGCTAAGACCTAAGGGTGGCGGTATGTACCGCTTCTGCTAAAAATGGCAGAGCGTCGTGGCGTGCGGACGCGGAATATCTCTCAGCGAGCTAAGAAGAAATCCAGTTGACAGTCGGGCGTGGAGAGGTGGCCAGACACGTGGTAAGGCCTTCTCGGGAGATTAGCAGCAGCATATAGACAAGGTGCGTGTGCGAAACGTGCCGGCCCTGGCGCACGTGCGTACGTGTGTTCCGAAAGTCATTAGTTGATACACGTGTGAGTGAAAATTACGTATACTATAAGGGAGGAAAAAAAAAGAAAGTAAAATAAAGAAAGTTAGCTAGTGAGACGGAATAACCAAAGAAGATACGATGAGCTTAGTGTGAGATTGATGAATTAATTGGAAATCTATATAAAAAAAAAAAAAGTGTGCGAAGGGATATTTAATTGATGACTACGTGCTGGAAGTATTTTGGATCCTTTTATACGTTTTAGTGCGCTCGTTTGAAAGGTCTTGAGACACTTGAGAGAAAAGCACGAATTTTACGACGGATCTATTTATTTATTTTCTCACAAATTGCTTCCTGAACTGAAGGCTTTTATTTATATCCTGCTACACCGGTTGTATCATTCACGACACTTTCTAGTCGTAAAAATCGTTTGTCTTTTCGTTTGTTCATCGAATGGAGTGGTGATTATGATGTTTTGGATTTCTTAGTTTTTCAATGTTTTAATTTTTTGATGAGCACGTGACAGGAATTAGTGCTTCTGTGAACTTGTTAATTACATTGGAAAGTGGTTGACCCTGTGTAAGGGATTTCATCAGTGTATGGGAATCGTTAGGTTTTCATGGCGTGACGATACCCGATATATGTGGCAGTGGAGCCCCTTGCGCGTGATACAGCCCTGGCCAGGTTCGTCTGTTGACTCGCGTAGTGTTTATTCGCGCTTGTCTCTCCTCCTCTCCCTCGCGCCGGGTTACTTGTGTTTGGGATATCGCGATTTTTTGCAATGTGACGCTAGAATGAATGAAGAATAATATAATGTCGGGCTCCTGCGTGTGCGGGTTGGCAGGTTGGCGTGAGGAGTGGCGCGCGAGTGACGCGAAACTGTTCTGAGAGACGGAAACTCGACCGAAAATGCCGGCAACGCGATTACACGACGGCCCCTTGTTTCCAAAAGGATTGACATTTTTACGCACTGGTAAACTACGACATACTGGATTTCACGGCTACTGAGATATCGTGGCATATGAAAGGTTCTCGGGGTGTGCAGACCGTGCTGGGACTCGCGAATCGCGTTTTGGTGCTTATAGGTTAGGTCGCCGGCACATAACCTACGCGCGGTTTTATATTCGTTATAAACAAGTTTGGTGCGGGACTACTGAGAGTGGGGTACTGTGTCAATAGTTAACGGGAATCTGGTGAACGTGTAGGCTCCTGTAGGAGCTTTGCGAAGGAGTGTGTTCAGTGTGATGCTATGAGCCTGTCGTCGGAGAGACAATGAAGGCGAATGGAACTAACAATGGTGATTGATGTTCTTTACTCTGTAGTACAAGGATGGCATTAGAATATAAATTGAACTAATTTTATGATCGAAGATATGCTATCGATGAGTCTTAACTCAAACTTCATATTACAGGCTGTAGCCGACTGAATACACCACTGGCAGCCACTACCACACTGGAGGACCCAGGGACTCCTGCCTCCTGGAAGGGCCCACCGCCCGGCTCAGAGGCTTCTCCATTTACTCCAAACTCTGTTGGCCAGGGTGGGGGCCCAACATCGGGTCCTTATAATAATACAGGAGGTCCACCAAGCAATACGGGAGGATTTCAGGGCCCCAGCCCGTTCCCCGGTGGGGCGGGCAGTCCTGCTGGAGCACCCCCTTATCAAGGTCCTCCACCAGGATCAGCGACACCTCAATATACTGCATCCCCTGCACCTAGTGGCTCTTCCACACCAGGTCCAGGACCACCTCCGAATTCTGCTGGATTTCCACCCCCACCAAATAACTCAGGTCCTCCATACAATGGACCTGGTCCCAGTCCATTTGGATCGCCATCAGGTGCGCCACCACAATTTGTTGGTCGGCCAGGTTCTTCCGGACCACCATTTGTACCACCAGGAGGAGGCAATCCTCACTTTCCTTCACCAGGACAACCCTTTGGAGGACCTCAATATGGACTACCACCTGGAAGTCCATTTGGACCCGGAGGCCATCCTATGGCAGGTCCGATGGGTCCTGGACATCCTGCGATGATGGGCCCTGGTGGTCCAGTAGATCGGATGGATCAAGGGTGAGTAAAATAACAGATTACAGTCATACAGCATGCTATGACATCATACAAATTTTCAATATCCCTTCTACATGTTGCGAAGCAAGAAGTATGGTACAGGATATCGTAGCACACTACCTAACTAGAAGCTGTTGACTGATTCATGAAAGACAATACTAAAAAGCTTAGTATCACGTCAAAAGTATCCTACTCAAAATGGCCTTAGACTCCCCTAGCAGTACGTAGATATGCAAGAGAAATTTTACGGGCAATGTGATAGCGTCAAAAGGATACAAAATAAAATGAAAAGGAAGAAAAAAGTGAATGTGTCCACGAGTAAGGTGCTGCCGGTTATTACAGGACTGGGAAGCTGACAAAGTAGCGCCGGTTAATATAATCAGTTTGTCCTGGGAACACTCTTCTGCATAAACCTAATTAACGATGTCAGTCTTGGCTCTTCCTATAATTTTGATGTTCCCCTCCTTCTCGCCAAGAACAAACTGAATATAGTGTGAGTACAATGCGATTTTATCAGTTGTCGCTCCTATGCCATATGCTTACATTAATTATCGCTATTAGAGGATGATATTGTATTAAATTTCTTCCGAAGCTCTCATCTGCGTCCTACGACGTATCCACCAACCTGTCTACCTACCTACTTGTCTAACAATATATGAAACGTTGGAAGGACTAAAATCTATGCTGTCCGAGACTGTTATGATGCTGCGCCAGGACACATACCATTCTCTGATAGTAGGTGCCTCTGGCTCACAGGTAGCGGTTGTTATTTATTGCTCACCCTGTGGTTGGTCCACATTCTTACTGATAGCTCGCCACGAATTCTCTGCATTACACCCCTTTAAAATAGCTTATTCCCTATTGACCCTTAGGGTAAAGGCTGGTGGAGTAAAATAAAAATAAGAAAGTAAACAGAACAAAGTGAAAGAAATAAACGGCAATGCAGTCTTCTTGACGTAACACAGAGTCTACCGAGTGTGAAAAATAAAAAGTAATCAACCGAGTGTGAGAGAATCGATTAATCTTTAATATGCGAACGAAGGAGTGTTTGGCAGCCATTGAAAAATGGGACAATTTAATTTTTAAAGAGACTACAAAAGGTATCACGCAGAAATTTTTGTCGTCGATTGTACTCGAGGAGGGGGTGACGTGGACTTTTGTCGAGGATTGTACGCGACCCACCTCTCCCCCTCTTTCTCCCTAAAGCCCTCCTAGCCACCCCGTGTTACAGGAGGGATGTTCAGGGGGGGCTCGAGGAGAGGGAGTAGGAATACGACGGTTCTCATGTTTCCCGTATTTTAATTTTTCACATTATTTCGTTCCTGTCTGCGAATTATTTATCGTAACCTCTTCGCGGTTTATGCAACGCCCCCCCCCCCCCCACCCCCCGTGTCTCCCTCTATCCCCAAAATAGACAAAGCAAACTCGAAACAGAAAAGAAAAAGCAAGAAAGAAACGCAAAACGGAAATACAAATTTTCATCATGAAAACTGAAGCTTAAACATTTTCATCTCGTTGCCAAAAGTAGATTAATGTTAATTTTCAAAATAATTTTCCGCCGTATATTTAATGCATCAAAAAAAAAAAGAAAAGTTTCAAGAATAATCTCTCTTGATTAAAATTGTTTCCACCTCCGCTCGCGCTCATCACGAGACAGCCTGTTTTACCGTGAAACTGTGAAGGTTTCGACATTTTTTTCCAGCCTTTTTTTTGGTTCTTTTTCCTCTTTTTTTTTCACGGAAGAAAATCGATTGAGAACCGTGGCGAATCCCTGGTCTCCTCCTCCTCCTCCCTCCACCTCCTCGGAGGATCCCTGTTCGTCCGTTCGTCGGTCCATCTGTCCGTCTGTCCGTCCACCCGTCCATGCGTCTGCCCACCTTCGCTTACACTTTCGCGTTTAGCCTCGAACGTTAGAATCTTCGCCAACTCGACTGTGTTACGTAGGAAGAAAAGGTGACCGAGGAGGTAGGGATGTTGTGGGAGGGTTGCCACGAGTGACGACATGGGGTGAGGATACTCTGGTTAGGGGTCGCGAGGAGGAGGGTCTCTAGAAAAATGTCACCGCAGGTGAACATTTCTTCCCTTGTTCACTTTGTTGGAACAAGAGGAAACGGATGTAAAAGAAAATTCGGCCCTATTAGCCACTGAAATTTGCATCCAAAAATATTTGCCGCCAGGAGATTAGCCAAGACGTGGGCGAACTTACTGATTAGAAATTTCAAGCTTGCCACTGCGACGTCTGGTTGCAATAGAAATTTGTATTTGAACTGCTGCTGGCGTACAGGCTCCAGTTATTCGTACTGGCACGCTAGAGATACGTTTGCTACTTGACTCCAGCAGTTGGTTTTGTTAATTCCCGATTCTCCCGTGGGATGTCGGGCGTTACTAATGGGATGCAGTTAGGGATGAAACTTGTGACGGTAGACTAGCAACTGGGGTAGGGTTTGCTTTTTTCTTTTTCTTCGTTTATTGAGATACATAGGAGTCGTATGAGAATCGTTAGGTAAACAGATCTATTTCTATGATTAGAATACCAAGGGGGCTTGTTTTGTATATTAATTGAAATTCTCGACTCGAGGAACTCGGGCGTCTCAGTTCTTGATGTGCATTATTAACTAGAGTGGAAGTACAGGGTGGAAAAAGATAGTATTGATTTTTACCGATATTTAGCCGTGGAATTATCCCCTCTCTCCTTGCTCTCTCTTCGACCCTTTCTCTCTTTCTCCCATGATCCTCCCTTCCGTCTTTCCTCACTTCATCCTCCCCCTTGCTGCTGTGCGCCCTTCGACTCGTACTCTCTGCCACCCTACTTGGGATCCTAGGAAAGACGCTAGGCGCTCAGGAAATCTGAATAGCTATGACCCGGAAGGACGTTTCTATGCTAAACATCCCCGGTTGGCTTCTGCGCGCACGTGGGGCGGAGTGCGGTAAGAGGAAAAAGAGAAAATGTAGTTTCTGCGAATTAAATATATTTTCTTTTTTACGACGAAGAAAGATTTTTCGCTTTTGAGAACGGCGGTCGAGGGACAAAAATATCGCAGATCAAGGATTAGATAAGAAGCGTCGCGACGCGTCGGAGTTCGGTTGGGGTTGCCAGTCGTGAATTTCAAGTGCGCCACCCCCCAATGTAACTCCCGTCACCCTTCCATACCTGTAAACTACCGCCGCCGGTTGTATTGTATATCTGCAGGGGTTGGCGCTGCCGTTTAGCCAAGACGCGAACCCTAGTCTTTAGACGGTGGCGACATCCGACGGCAGCCTCGTCAACTCGCTGCTACCCAATCCTGGCGCGTCGTTCCGTTGATATCCGGGAATGCTAATCGCGGGGTTGTTCCGCTACAGGGGTAGCAGAATGGGAACCTCTAATTTACAGGACCGAAAGAGTCGACCTCGCGAGGTACACTCCTTACTAAAATTCAAAAGTTCCATCGGGAAGTTTACGATGCCGTCTAGCCGGCGCGGCGCGTTTTCATCCTCCTCTGTCCTCTTTGTCAACCCCTTATAGCAGCTTTCCATCCCCCTATTCACTTTTTCGTCCGCTTTCTTTCATATTCTCTCTCTCCCTCCGTCGCTCTCTCTTCCTCGGCCTAGACACACAGTGTCCTATGGTAACCCACATACATCTCTCCTTTTACGTCACTGGAGTCGTAAACGTGAGAGGGGGGCTAAAAAGCAGCCCCCACCACCGCGCTCCTGGTAAACCACCCTGAACAAACGCATATTGCACGTGTACCTATCGCTATCGTAGTATCAGTTACCTTAAAGAAAAAAAAACACTGAAAATTAATATACAGCAACGTATTGATTTCCACCCCCTATCACATTATTATATATTTACATAATATTCGCAACCCCCCCCCCCCTCCCGCCCCACAGTCCCTTAAGAACCCGTAACCCCATATCTCCCTTTCATCCCCACAGCAGTTTACTGTAAGGTTTACCCAGGCTTTCGCCAAATACAGATGGTTGTCTTCATAATCCATCCCCCGTGCAGCTACTTGTCCTCAATATTTAACTTAAAACTAACCCGGTCGTCTCGTTACAGTTTTACCTGGCAGCCCACCACGGGGCCACCCCCTCTCTCTCTATCAGACGCCATAAACGTTTTTATTCCTATGGCCGTCGGGCCGTCTTAACGAGTTTTGTCCCAGCCAAGAACCGATCGGCTCCCCGTCGGACCCTAACGGTACACGTGTCCCGTCGCCCTTGGCTTAAGCCCACGACCCAAACTACACAGTACGGTAGTTACCAATTGGTGACAGTACGTACAGTGTCTTTAAAAAGTAACGACTGTGACCCCTTTTCTCGATTATCAAAAAATTCAACTGACCTTTCCCACAACCTTGGGATCATAGCCCTGCGACATTCGCCTCGTTTATCAAATTCTTTTTGTTCGTCGCGTTAGCGCCTCATGCAATCCGTGAAAACGTACTCGGAATCCGTTGAAACGATGCGCATCCAAGTGGCGCTTGAGCCAGCGACTGGCCAGGTCCCACTATGGTCACATGTGTATTTACACACATGCTCGATACTCCTGCCCCACTGTTCTCTGCTGTACTCTCGATACGTCGTCCTTACGTTATGGACCCAGCCTGACCAGCCTTCTCACCCTCAGTACAACTTTTAGTGAGTCACTCTCGATTCTTCGCACAGTCGCGCATCTGGTGCCGCCCCTAATGCCCACGGAATAGACCCAGATGCTGCGGACTGTACCGGGAGCCGTCGGGGAGGGATGCTGCGGAGTTCGTGAAATTGGCACGCGCGCCCTTTCGTTCCAATGTTTTTGACGCTCTTGTAAGTCCACCTGCCCCATGGGGGAGGGGGAGGGGGGGTCCATCGCACCCCAGTCCACTCATTCTTTGGGGTGGGTTTTTTAAGGGTTGGTTTTTATGTGAAACTCACTATACGTGGATGTCACGTATAAACGTTCAAGTGACGTTTCTGACAAATTTTTGGTTTCTGACTGAGGGTGCTGTTTTTTCTTATTTTTTTTTTTTTCCTGGGAATCGATCCGGGCACGTTTTCACGGTTAGACATGCTCTGCGGTATCCGCTAATTGGCCAAGTGCAACTTCAGCCCGCGGCACGTAGGGAACGCAATGGAGCTTCTTGCTCTTTGTATTTCAGACGTCGCGTACACTTCGAGGCCTTAGCTTTAACCCTTTCGAGGAACCGCGCCGGCGCTCGGGGTCAACCCCTTGATTACCGGACGAGTCTGGAGCCCCGGGCGGAGGGGGGGAGGTCGGGGCTCGTGAAAAATCTTGAAAATTAAAATAGTTGCCCAACGCCGCGAGTAATGGCTCGCATTCTTTGGCCGATAATGTCCGCCGCAAGTGTGTGCTAATTGCGCATAGCGTCCACGGGATACCGACGCCTGGCGTCCGGCCAGGGAAAACGCTCGGTTTACTAGCTTTTCACTTTTTGCCGCATTAACACACCCTGACTTATTGTTCAGGGTGACTCTGCTGTCTCGTGACCTTTTCTCTCTTTTTTTTTCTAGGGGAAAAAAATTATATTTACGCTCCTATTCATTGATGCTGTAACACGAGCCCCCCCCTATACCCCTACCCTTCTGCGTTATTTTCCCATATGGGACCAATCAGTATCATTCGTTGCGGTAAAAAAATCGCATGGCTGGAAGTCTCGATTCTTAAAAGAGCTCATCGCGTAGGATGAATTACCTTGTCGTAAAGCCCGTTAGCGCAGGTCACGGTGTTATTAAAGACAATGAAGCAAACTTTATACGGCCGGGGTACGGGGCCAATTACTTGGCAATTAGTCGAGCAAGCAACAAGTGAGCATCGCCACAACCCCCCTGCCTGCCTGGTTGGTTCGTTGCTTGTGTTTGCCCGTCTGCCTTGGTCCTGGTGAACCTACAAGCTTTCCCTCGCGACCCCCTCGCGACCCCCTCACGACCCCCTGCTCAAAGACTCACATGCCACCCTGTCCAAGACGCGTATGGAGACGCGCGAAAGAAAAGGAGACGTGCTTGAAACGGTCAGAGCGCAGGTCCGTGTACTCCTACATACGTCACTGGTACCACCCTCGGACGTCGTTCCCACCCACGCTTAAGGGATGCTCTTTTTTTATTTCTCCCCTGTTGCTCGAGTCTGCCATTCGAGCCTTACCTTATTTTCGGTAGCATCAAAACCACCCGCGAAATTTGCCCTTGGGAAAATAATCTCAACCTAGATAGTAGGGGGGGGGGGGGAGGGTTTCTGGGTGTATCTATATATCTGTATATATATATGTATATGTATATATGTACTATAGAAGCCACACACCGATATTTACGTCCCGTACACCCTTAAGCATTCAGGTAGGTGGCTGGTGGAGAGCCTAGGTACTGTACACTCCGTGCCAGAAGTTCTCCCTGTACAATTCTTCGTACTCTCACTGTAATTGACACGGTCATTGATAAGCCACCGATGCATCCCACCCTCTCCACCCTCGCGTGTCATAGCACTGAGCGCGGCTATCAGTAGCACACGGCTCCGGCCTCCCCGGCAACCTTAACGCTTCGTAGTACCGCGAATTGAGCCTGTATCGGAGAAATTCAAGCAGGGGTGGTTTACTGGCCTTAGCGTTTCTTTTAATTGGCCACCCCCGTCGTTCGACCCCCCGGGAGGTTATTTACCCGAAATCATGTAACGAAGTGGTCGACGAAACGCGGAGGCACCAAGTGGCTCATGAATATTAAACCGTGTGAAGTGGTGTGAGTGGGTGAGAGAGAGAGATAAAAGTAAAGGGTGAAGGGTCGCTTTTGAACGGCCCTGTACCCTGGTTACCACCACCACCACCCTCGGTTAAGGTGCTGGTACTGATGTTGAAGGTATATATGTATATAGTACAGTACTGGCTATGTTAGCAGGTAGGGGGTTACGGCGTGGGAGTGCAGGGGGCTGCGGCGGGCGTTTTTCAAATAATTACATCGGGCTGTAGCGGTGGTGGCGGGTCGCCATGGCAACCGCAGTGCCTTCAACCTCCAGCCGAGGCAACCGACCACCGCAACCTACCCGGACGAACTCTCCTTCCAACCCCTCCTTCGCGCTCTCTGTACCAGATCCCATCCACCTATATACATACATATATACATAGATACCTATATACATAGATATATATATATACACACACAAGCCAACTGCGCGTTCCCATTTTCATTTATCAGACCCTTTACTCTTGAGTTTCGAAAGAAAAATTTTGAACGATCTCCAAGTGGGGGGGGGGGGGGGGGGGGGGGGGGGGGGGGGGGGGGGGGGGGGGGGGGGGGGGGGGGGGGGGGGGGG